>JADZMA010002074.1:0-13441 GCA_020796225.1 Arion vulgaris
CGAATAAGCTTTACCTCACCTGGGAGAGTATTGTACTAAGCTCTAACTCCCGCACAAAGCACCTCACCTGAGGGGATATTGACAAGCTCTAACTTCCCACGACATAAGCACCACATGAGGGGAGTATTACTAAATCTACTTCCCCAAAAATAAACACCTCACCTGAGGGGAAATATTGTACTAAGCTCCTCTTCCCCAAACATAAGACCTCACCTGGGAGAGTATTGTGCCCAGCTATAACCTCCCGCATAAGCACTTCACCTGGGAGAGTATTGTACTAAGCTCTAACTTCCGCATAAATCACCTCACATGAGGAGAGTATTGTACTAGCTCTAACTTCCCGCAACATAGCACTCACTGAGGAGAGTATTGTACTAAGCTCTAACTTCCTGCAGCATAAGCACCTCACCATGAGGAGAGTATTGTACTAAGCTCTAACTTCCCTGCAGCATAAGCACCTCACCTGGAGGAGAGTATTAGCTCTACTTCATCGAGCATAAGCACCTCCACATGAGGAGTAGTATTGTACTAGCTCTAACTTCCGCAACATAAGCACCTCACATGAGGAGAGTATTGTACTAAGCTCTAACTTCACGCATAAGCACCTCACCTGAGGATAGTGTTGTACTAGCTCTAACTTCCCGCAGCATAAGCACCTCACCAGGAGAGTATTATGCTAGCTCTAACTTCCCGCAGCATAGCACCTCACCTGAGGAGAGTATTGTACTAAGCTCTAACTTCCACGCAACATAAGCACCTCACCTGAGGAGAGTATTGTACTAGCTCCTAACTTCCCGCAGCATAAGCACCTCACCTGAGGAGAGATGTATAAGCCTAACTTCCGCAACATAAGCACCTCACCTGAGGAGAGTATTGTACTAGCTCCTAACTTCCCCAACATAAGCACCTCACCTGAGGAGAGTATTGTACTAAGCTCTAACTTCCCCGCAACATAAGCACCTCACCTGAGGAGAGTATTGTACTAAGCTCTAACTTCCCCGCAACATAAGCACCTCACCTGAGGAGAGTATTGTACTAAGCTCTCTTCCTGCAACATAAGCACCTCACTGAGGAGAGTATTGTACTAAGCTCTAACTTCCCAGCATAAGCACCTCACCTGGGAGAGTATTGACTAAGCTCTAACCCCACATAAGCGCCTCACTGAGGAGAGTATTGTACAAGCTCTCTCGCAGCATGGCACCTCACCTGAGGAGAGTATTGTACTAGCTCTACCAACCAAGCACCTCATCTGGGGAGTATTGTACTAAGTCAATCACCAACATAAGCACCTCATCTGAGGAAGTATTGTACTAAGCTCAACCCCTAAGCACCTCACATGAGAATTTGTACTGCTCTATCTTATCTGGAAACAATCCTACAATGTCTGGAAAAATGCTGTCAATGAAAGCCGAGTCTGGGTTCAAACATGATCTTTGGAAGCACAGCAACATCAGTTCAGAACCTCTTCATTGATTACAGAGACCTCTTCATTAGTTACAGAGACCTCTTCATTAGTTACAGAGACCTCTTCATTAGTTACAGAGACCTCTTCATTAGTTACAGAGACCTCTTCTATAGTTACAGAGACTTTCTCATTAGTTACAGAGACCTCTTCATTAGTTGCAGAGACCTCTTCATTAGTTACATAGACCTCTTCATTAGTTACATAGACCTCTTCATTAGTTACAGAGACCTCTTCATTAGTTACAGAGACCTCTGTCTACGTCTGCTAAATCAAAACAGTCAACGTAAAGACGGACCAAAGCTATATGTCTGATAGGTTCAGATGTTAGGTTTAGTGCCACATTGTCCGTTATCTTTAAAACTATTCAACACAATATTTCTTTAATGTTAGACTTATTGTAGTAATAATTAAATGTTCTAAACCCCAAGGCCAATGTGGTTTCATTAGTAACCCTAGTTTATCAATTTGCAGAGATTGTCAAGCTAAACGTATTTACAGTTACACTTCACAATATTGTATATGGCTTAGCAAGATGATGCTGAGCTTACAATTACAGTGTGTCCTAATTTGTTAACGATATATTAAAATGTACAATAAGAAGTTTGCTGTATTTGTCATCCTCGATACAGCACAAACTTGTATAGAGAATTGAATTATATATACTGTAAAATAATATATTTGACTGATGTAAATTGTGTTCAATATTAACCCAAATAAAGCAAGAAAAGTGACACGTGAATTATCTGCAGCCACAAAACTGAAATACCTGGAGAGAGAACTGGGGCTGATATTAAAAGGATAGGTAAAACATGGGAAGAATTGAAAGGGATGGCAGGAGATAGGATGAGCTGGAAGAAGTTTGTTGAATACATGTTGGAGTTCGAAGTTGAAAAGAAGAGAACTAAACTGAAAGGAAACCAAGATTTCGGGATTTAGCCTGAAGTGCCACCATGGCAAACATGCCGTCAAGCTTTCAACCACTTGATACTTAATAACAGTAATATCGGCATTGTTAGAAAGTAAACAAAAATAATCGTCTTCATCAATTAAATGCGCAACGGGGCTAAAGGTGCATGATGGCGTGTGCCAGGATTAGTGAGCCGACACTAATCAAGACCCTGCCCCCTACCTCCACCTGGTGGTCCTGGAAACAGACTTTGGTTCCCGTCTGGCCATGGGGACAGGTATCGGGAGAACTATGGAGTGGTGCAGTGCAAGTACGGAAAAGCAATGCAGGTCCATACGAACAAAATGCACGAATCTCCTGGCCGATATGCAAAAAATATTGCCTAGTTCCTGAACAAAAGAAACAGCAGCGGAACGTCTCGTAGTCCCTACTCCCCGGGTAAGGACCGAATACAAATTGCTATCTCCGGACAAATGACTCCATACACAAGCTCAAGTGTGAGTCGAATTTCCCCACCCCAAACGACAAGTTTCTTTGCCGAGGGGGAAAGAGTGTACAAGTGAACATGAAAAGGATGAGGGTACATCCAGTGACGAAACTACGCCCACATAGGGCGACACTCGAAGCCCTGATGAGTGGGCAAACATTGCCAGCTGTGGGCAAAAAATTTAAAAAGTCCCAAAAACGTAACGAATAAAGTCTACCCTCGTGTCGGTACGAGAAGATTGCAGCTGACTCCGTATCGGTGGCCTGGCGCAGATACATTTACTGGGCGAGGTTGGCCGAGGCGCAAAACGAAATCGCGTTTTGTGCATAACAAACTGCCCTCCCCGGAAACTTGCAGGGACAATTCGATTACAACTACATCCTGGAAGCCCTGGGCGGGTGATCCCAAACGAACTGTCGCCTTGGGGCAACCCGGGAAAGGGGTCGGTTTTGCAGCCCCTAACATCCCGGAAAAACTGGGCGGGGAAATGGTAGCGGGCACAAAATCTCAGTTGTGTTCTGGCCCCTTTAAAATGACCTCCATTTTTTATGTTGGCCCCCAGCCCGATGTGCCCCGGGCTGGGGGAAAATGCGTGAAAAATTCAAAATGCCCGTACAGCCCCGCCCTCAAAAAAAAGAAATCCCCCTCTCGGATAAAACTAAAAAGGAACAGTAAAGAAAGGTCGAAAAAAGATCTTCGGCTGTACGGATCGAACATTGCGGTCGATACTTTCATGGTTTTTTATGGGACGCCGTCGGGGAAAAACTTTAGCTCCCGTTAAATGTTCAAATCTGGAAATTACAGTCGAAAACAAAACAGTATAACCAATGTTGCTAGATCCAAACCTTACAAAAATGATCAAAGGTAAAATCAGGGCCGAAGGTTCGACAAAAAAGGACCCTCCTGGGAAAGCTCACCTGTAAATAAAAATGGCGAAAACGGGTGGAGGGGCCCTGTCACCTGGGCGCATAATCGTTCACGTAGATCCTCCGTTCTTGTAAAAGGACCATATTATCACAAAAAAGAATCAAAAAATTTGGGCCTTGAAGAAAGATCGAAAAGAAAAAAACGCCAAGTTGCGTGAATAAAGCAAAGATAACTGGGGCCCGCCTGTCCCGCGGTTCGTGGCGTTGGACGACGGGACAATTTTTTGAGTGCGGTTTCAATCCTGGGCTGGGAAAAGTCACGGTTCTCTAATTTACGGGGTTTTGGGCCGAACCCAAAGGGTTACGATGTTCTCACCGAGCGAGGCTGGCTCAATCTTCTGGATCTAAAATAAAAAATAACAAGCAGTTACTATATAAAGTTTTCAAATACCGTTATTCGAAAAATTTTCCGAACAAAAATCTTCAACTATCTTTGGGACACAGACGGGACAAGTTTGGGGTATGTTATGGTGCCTTAAGTCAATATCAGAGTCATTTGGTGTCCGTGTGGGTCGGGGTTGCAATACGGGCTTATGTTACAAGTGTCATCTTTTTTTAAACCACGTTTTTTTTAAAAGATTTTTCCCCCATCAAGCCCCGAATCTTTCATGATTATCTGGCGGTGTAAAAAACATATCGGGAGACGAAAAAGGACTCTAGTTTCCCCTACACTTGCGCGACGCCCAATTCTCTTGATCCCTGTGTCACCCATTTAAAGATGCGGCCTTAAAAGGACTCACGATGTGGTACAGCCATCGTCATTTTCCCTCGGATGATCGCATTCGTTTTACTCTGGATAATCGGTTTTTTCGTTGTATGGTACCATGCGACAACTGGACTCAACGTATTTTCTATTCTTCTTAGTACTTTTTTTTCTCATGTCTTGTAACTTGTGCATATTTGCATGTATTAGTTATATATTTACTTGATTTTTTTTTTTCTCTTCTTTTTTTTTTTTTTTTTTTTTACATTTTTTTCGTTTATTCTTTTTTTATTCCCAGATTTTCATTGAAATTTTTTGTAGTCGCCCATATGTTGTTTTTTTTTTCCCCCTATTGTTTTTTTGGATTCCTTGTTTAAAACTTTCTGTTTTTTTCATTTTTTTTAAATTTTGAAAACCGTATTTTTGGGATTACTGTTTCAAAGCAAATATTTCAAAACATCGATAAATAACCCATATAATGTCTGTATTTAAATTCCAAGTATTCGAAAAGTACAATTCGCATCTGCATACTCTTTTTGCTATTTTTTTCCCCCCGAATATTGAAATATAGAAAAATTGTTACAAAAATTCGCGATTTTTGTAACCGTATCGTACTGTAAGGATTCGGCATCATTTTTTTAACTTCCCCTTTCGATCGATTGAACCTAACATGGGAAAAAAACCCGCTGATCCCCAATCTAAAAAATGACAGAGAGTGTACTAACAGTGAATCGAGTTGATGTCAAAAACAGAACAAATTTTGATGTGTAACACCATAGTTTGGGAAACCAAACGTTAACAATGGACTAAATATGGAATATTTGGTCAGAAAAAGGGGGAAAATCTTTATTTCTCCATTTCCCAATATGAAACGTTCATTGGGAAGTGGTTACCGGGTCCAAAATTTGGGGTTAAAGAATGAAACACTGTTACCCCACGCATGTTAGAACGACTAAGGACGTTTTTGGGTAAATCGGGTGCCCTGTCCCAAACGTGTGAAAATTTTTGTTTGGGCCTAAAAAAAATGTCCATATAAAGTTCTTGGCAAAAATCAAACATATCCAAAAATGATTTTGGGTTGGGGAACGAACGAAGAAGAAAAGCGAAGCCTAATTTGGGTGTATTAATCCCCCCAAAATGTGTCAGAAAAAACTTCATCATGTATATTTATTTTGTTTTTTAAACAACAAACCTCGATGAAATGGGGGAAAAGAAGGTTCTTCGATGTTTAAAATGTGGGACATAAAATAGTTGGTAGTTCGATGGAAAAAACAGCCCACAAATTTGTTGATCGTCTTTTTTTCTAAAAACCAATCTAAACATGAAATTTAGGTTTTTTTTTGCTCATTCCTTTACGTTAAAATCCATGTCCTTTGAAATTCTAACCCCCAACGGGAAAAAAATAATTTTGTTGTGTCCCGATGTAACTCAAGTTTTTTTTTTTTCTTTCTGAAAAAAGTCAGGTTTTTTGCTAAGTTACTTTTTTCTATGATTATCAAATATCAAACAATCACGTCAATGGCTGCAACAAGCAATCATGTCTCCCCCAACTTTTACCCCTTTGGAAATCAATTTCGCTGGCTTTTTTTGTCAATCGATGTCGACCCCCAAAAATCTTCCCCCTGTCCCACGTTTTTTCCTAAATTTTTATCTTTATCCCAAATTTAAAATTTTCCCTTTTCGCATTTAGGGAACAACCTTATTTGGTTTTTTTTTTAAAAGGTTTTTTTGCGTCTGGACCTGATTTAAAAGCATCCCCCGATTTAGTTCCACTTACAAGGGGGGTTTTTCCCCTGTTTTTTAATATACCCCAAACTTTTTTCTTATATATTTTAACCCTTTTTTTTCTTTCTTCCTGTATGTCTATAAAACTGTAATCCTGTTCATTTGTCGTCATGTGGAGGTTTTTTCCCCAGCATATCTTGATTTTCATTTTTTTTCCCCTTAACTTTATTCCTCCCTTTATATTTGCATGATTTTTTTCTCAGTAGGGGTTAAACAGCCTGGTGATACTATTATCTTTTCAAATTTTATCCCCTGATATTTTTCCACTCTGATTCTCTATCTTATAACTGCCTTCGTTCCCCATCATTCTATCATTTAAAAATTTTTCCATCTATTTTTTTTCTAAATTTCAACAAATTTAATCATAAACTAGACATCCTTATTGAATCAATAGACAAGTAAATGCAAATTTAAGCATATTGGCAACTAATGAGATAAGCTAAGTGTTTTAAAAAACAAATGCTCTGACCTTAAAATAGTCCATTGTTAAAAACCCAAAAAATTTTGACACTAAAACTGATGATCAAAATTTTCTACCCACTTTATGTTCAGAGCCAAATGGGCTGGCAAGCCTCACAATAAATAACTCATGTGTGTCGGCCTAAAAAATTCCAAAAACCCAGCAAAAAAAGTTGAGAAAAAAAGTTGGCATGACATCAGCATGAAAAAAGTTGGCAAATTGGCGGAACCCTTTGAAACAAAAGGGAAAAGGTTTGGCCACTTAATTGAATCATCCAAACTCAAGTATAAAAGTCTTCTGAACATCAGGAAGGGGAGAGAAGACCATGAAAAAAATGGTTTGATGGGCGCAGAATCCCGTCAAGGTTCCAAAAAACAATCACCAAAGCCATCAGAACAGCGCAAAACAAACCAGAATATCACGCCTGTGAAATGGGAAAAACCCGGGAAATGTGATGACAAAAAAAGAAAAAAACATTCGATTTTTTTCTCCCTGTTTTTCTTTTTAAAAACTTTTTGGGGAGTCATGAAACATGGGTTAATCACTTTATTTTTTTTGATCTTTCCCTTACTGTTTTTTTGTTTTATTCCGTTGTTTGTTCCCCCCGGGTTCCCAAAATTAAAAAATACTTGTAGACAAATATCAATTTGCTTTCAACTGCCCCAATTCTGCCGCAAATTCCCCGCCAAAAAACTTTCTTTAAGAAAAAAATCTCATTACAAAATATGAGCTATCCCATGTCTTTCACCTTGTTTTAAAATTTTAAGTGTTGTCTTATTTTTTAAATATGCTGTTGGTTTTAAAAAGGTAACGGATCGAACTTACAACGATAAATCATTATTGATCTTTTTCTCATGTCTGTCACCGATCAGGGGAAAATTAAACCCAAAATTATCCGTTTTTTAAAACCCCGCATTTGACCTTTTAAGCAATTAAGTTCTTTCCTCTGCCCCCAATTCTTTTTTTTTTTAAACAGCATAGTTCTTGTTTACTTCGGCTGGCTTCGACTATTAATTATTGATTTAATTTTTGTTTTTTTAGGAATATTACATTAAAACATTGGTTTTGTACGCATGTGTTTTTTTGTATGCTCACATTGTTAAATTTTTGCTCGTCGTGTGACTCGTATTTTAAGGACTACCGACAGGCTGCTTCTCTATTAAACCTATAGCTTGTCCTGAGCACACTTTCCACCGAATTTCAAAATTTTCTTTCTCAAGGCAGATCTTTTCCCCCGCAGCCCTCTGGCCAAACCATCAATTACATCCTGAATCTCTGTCTATATTTTTTTTTAAAATGTCACGCTATTGGTTGGGGGGGGGTTTTTAATTGCTGTCGCTCAAAAAAACATCAATTCTCATTGACAACTTATAACTTATTGTCATCGTATTGAAGAACAAATCTTTCACTGACTACGTTGAACAAATGACAAATTATTTCTTTACACCCAATATGTCATTTATTTTAACATCATATAAAACAACATTTGACTTTTAAATCAGAAAAAACGATCTTTTTTTGTTCAATAACCGGAGAAAAGCAGCCATCATATTTTTCATTTCAATCAGCACATTAATTTTTTATCTTAGCCCAAATATTTGTATTTTTTCTCTTTTTTTCGTCTGGTGGATTCGGGTGTAAAGTTTACTTAGTGTTTGGCTTTTGGGTTTTTATAAACTGATTTCATTGCCCCCCCGGGCAGCCCCTGTCCCAGTCCCCCCCAACATTTTCGAAGGTATCATACTGAGGGTTTCCCTGTGTTAAATACACCTCCCCTCTCCCCCCAAACGGCGACAACGTTCGGCAAACAACGGAACTACCGTCTAAATCCGTCGTTAAGATCGTTTTAGTGTCCTCATCTAACTGACGTCGAAGAAGAAGAATATCCCCTTATCCATCTTCCTCAAAATCGTCTTTTGATGTTATTTTTCCTCCCCTTTTTACCTACCCCCATACCTGGACGTATATACTAACCGCTGGAGGTTAAAACTTCTATAAACGACATCCTCATCCCGAAACCACCCTTCTGGATCTTGTAAAGCATCATGAGTCAGATACAACATCCCATTAAGTACGAGGCAAATATAAATGATAACTTTTTTGAGCATTAATCAGACTTAAAATTGCACACGTGCATTGACCCCTCCCCAATTATATATATATATAATAAATATAATAAAATATATTAAAAAAAATAGGATCTCTATTTGATTTTATTAATTTGTTAAATAAACTATATTCGACACTCACTAAACGATATCTTCCTTTGTAACAAACAATTTTTCTTACTATAATCCCCCTAATTATATGTTAGTAAGTCATTGTTTATTGATAGGACAATATTTCACCGTGGTAACCATGTGTGCTCCCATCTCTTATATGTACCTATAAATCAGTTTTAAGCACTTTTAGTCAATCAATTTATATATATATTATTTTTTTTTTAACACTATAAATTTTATTAATTCTAACTTTGGGATCTCATCTCTTTCCCGGGTATTAATATAAGATTATCAAAAATGCACTGTTTTTTCCATGTTCCCAAATATGGGCTTTAATTATCTTGGGAAAAAAGTCTGTTTGCTATTAAAAAAATTCACTGAAAAAGAGATTCTTCCCTAGAATCCCCCTTTTCTCCAAATCTTTCAAACATTGCTAAATTTAAGAAAAAAAAAAAGTTTCCAGTAACTCTCTCTATCTGTACCCCGACCGTACGAAAATAGGGCTCTTTGTTCCAAACTACAAAAATCGGCATGGAGGAGGTGGGAATCGCGCTTTTCCCGTTTTCTGTCCTTTTTTTTTTGGTTTCATATTTTTTTTTGTTGCATTCAATGTGGCCCTTCAAACAGCTAAATTTTATTGATTTTGGTCAGTATGAAAAAAGGTTTCTGCGGTGGCTCTTTTGCTGTTGGACTTTTAACAAGGAAGAACACAGGTGGGGGAAAACACTCAATCAAAAGAAGACAACTTTGAAATGTATTTGGGGGATAAAAAAAAAGAAAGGATTCTATCTCCATGAAATGGCTATCAATAAAATGAGAATAAAAAAAATCCAAACTTTGGGGGATGCGTAAGTTACAAAAGAAATTAGGAAAGATTTACAGATGCAAAAAAGTTACATAATGAAATGCAGAAAAAATTTACATATGCAAATAAATTCATTGAAATGAAAAAATTACAGATGCAAGTAAAATTAAAAAGTTGAAAGATTTCAGATGCCGGGAAGTTACTAATGAAGTGCAGAAAGATATTACATATGCCCAATAATTATAATAAATCAGAAAAAAATATTACAGATGCGTAAGTTACATAAAGAAGTACACAAAAAATATTACAAAGCACCAATAAATTACATAATGGTAGAAAGTATTACAGATGAACAATAAATTATTAATGAAGTGGAAAGATTTACAGATGCCAAAGAAAATTTAAAATGAAGTAAAAAAGATATTCTTTGCCCAAGTAAGTTCATTGAAGTGCAGAAAGATTACAGATGCAAGTAAATTTACATAAGGGAATACAAAAAAGATTTCATATCCCCGTAAGTTCATAATGAAGTGCAGAAAGTTTTAACAGATCCCAAATTTACATAAAAAATACAGAAAGATTTACATTCCCAAGAAAGTTACATTTAAAAAAGATATTGGATGGTAAGTTACATAATAATCAGAAAAGTATCGTTTGATCATTTCAATAAATTGTTAACAAAATTTGATTTTTGGGAACTCTATCTCTCATTAAAACCCAAATTTCTGCAACATTACAGAGCTTATCTTAAAAATCCCCGTCTCAAAAACATTAAAAAATCTTACAACAAAAAATATTTAATTATCTTACATATCTACATTAATTCAAACATTTTAAAAAATTTTAAATTTAACAGAATTTGTTTGGAAAAAGAATTTATGTTTGCATTTTCTATATGTCTGATCTACTGTTTAAAAAAAATATATTTGATCTTTTTTTCCCGGGTCACACCCATGAAATTTGTGGAAAATTTTTCCTTAAATGGAAACCCGTCCAAATTACCCCCTTTCATTCAAATGTTTTTTAGAACTTTGTTCAGGCCCCCCTAGAACATGGTACTCAACCTTCAAAACCCGACCCAATACAGTTCCTCATTTGTAGTGACCCCAAAACAAATTTTTTGTTCTTCATTGTCATTTTTCTCTTTTTTTAATCGTATATAAATATCGAGCCCCGGATCTATCTAAGAAATTCTGTTCAGACCATCGAAAAAATATTTTTCCAAGGTCTTTTTGACCCCTATAAATGTCCGGGCCCCTTGAAAAAGTCGTTTCCCCAAAGGGGTTTACCCAAAGTTGAACCACTTCTGAACCATCGTTCAAATGTCTTTTAAAAACAAATAGCATATTAAAAACCCCCATTTAAATGTCCTGCTAAAAATTTTGTTCCAAAAGGCCTCTAGAATCTTCATTCAAATGTCCTGCTGGGAAAATTAGTTCAATTGTTCTAAGTCTTCGTTCAAAGTTCTAAACTTCGTTCAAATGGGGTCTAGAATCTGTTCAACTGTCCCCTTGGGCTTCGTTTTTAAATTTCTAAATTTCGTTCAAATTCCTCTTAATTCATTCAAATGTCAACTGGGAAAATTCTTTAAATGTCCTGCTGATCCTTCGTTAAATGTCCTGCAGAAACTTGTTCAAATGTCCTCTGGGAAAAATTTGTTCAAATGTTCTTCCTTCGTTCCAAAAGTCCTCTAAAACCTTCGTTGAAAGTCTTTCTAGAACCTTTTCTCAAATTCTTGCTAGAACCTTCGTTTAAATGCCTGTAAACCCTTTTTTCCCAAAATTTTTGAACCTTATTCAAATGTCCCCCTGAACCTTCGTTCAAATTTCTTAGAACCTCCGTTCCCAAAAGTCTCTAGAACCCCCTTCAAATTCCCTTCTTAAACCACGTTCAAATGAACTATAACCTTCTTCTTACCAGCTTAACCTTTCAAATGCAGCTTAAAACCCCCATTCAAATGTCCCTTTCCCCCATTCAAATGTCCCGCTATAACCTCCCTTCAAATGGCCCTAACCTCCGTTCAAATGGCCAGCTTAACCCCATTCAAATGGCTAACATAACCTCCTTCAAAAAACCCTGAAACCCCCCGTTTAAATCCCTGCTAGAATCTCCTGAAAATGCCGTTTTAAACCTCCTTCAAATGCCCTTTACCCCTTCGTTCAAATCCCGCTATAACCTCCGTTCAAATCCCAGCTATTACCCTTTAAAAAAGGGCCTTCTAACCCCCCAAAAAATTGCTTAACCTCCTTAAAATAGCTATAACCCCCGTTAAAAATGCCAGCTAACCTTTTCAAATATATAATCCGTTCAAAGGGCCATATAACCCCCCATTCAAATCCCCTCTTTGACCCCCGTTCAAATGTCCTAAAACCCTCGTTCTTCCAGTTTTAAACCTTTTTTAATTCTTCCAGAACCTGTTCAAATTTCTTGAAACCTTCGTTAAATTGTCTCTAAATCCGTTCAAATGTCCTGCTAAAACCCTCTTTTCCCAATATCTTTAGCCTTATTCAAATGCCCTAAAACCTTGCTAAAATTTGGGGTTAACCACTTCCCAAAGCCCTTCCCTTCTTCAAATTCGCTTCTTTCGTTCAAATGCCCTGGAAACTTCGTTCAAATGCCCCTACTAAAACCCTTTGTTCAAATGCCCTCTAAACCTCCTTCAAATGGTCCTTTCCCCCCGTTCAAAGGGCCCCTATAACCCCCCTTAAACCTGGACCTTTTCTCTCTCTCTCTCTCTCTCGTAATCTTCTGGTTTTTTTATCATTTTTTTTGGTGTATAAACCCAAACATCAAAATGTCTCCCAACCTTAAAATCTTTTTGGCCGTTGTTCCCTTGGGTGGGGTGTTCTTTTCAGCAAGCTATTTGTGGGTTCGCCCCCTTGCCGGTTGTCCCCACCCCTAACCACAACGTGGTGGCTTATTCTTTGGGGGCAGCCCCCCTTGGGCGCCTGCCCTCGGGGAAATGAACGCCATCTCCCCAAAAAAGGCCGTTTTAAAAACACCTTGGTTGCCCCCCTTTCCCGGTTTTTTGGTTTTCCCCACATTGCCCCAAATCAAACACAAGGCGCAGTGTTCCTGCGCAAACCCATTTTACCTCTGCTAACTTTCCGTTCTCTGTCTTTGGGGGGGACCCCCTGCTTCCCCCGCCGCCTTGCCGCTGCCGCCCCACTGGTTTTGCCTCTGCTGTTTTTTCCCATTTCTGCTCATGTGGGTGGGACTCACCCTCTTGATCATCCCCCGGCAGCGTGGCTGCCCCCTTTTCCCCTGTCTTTCGGCCTTCCCCTCGAGGGGCCCTGTGATTTTGCCAGCGTGCGTGCTTTCTCTGCCCTGCTGCCTACCTCACCATTTCCGTCAATTCCTACTGGGCTGTCCGACTTCGGAGGGGCAAAACCAAGTTCGCCCATGTTGCCCAGTGCAACTCAACTCGACTCCCAGTATACTCATCATCTCTAGGGTAGTGTCTCTAGAGAGAGTATGCTTGGGCTCCGAATTTCAAAACACTCTGGTCAACGTGCCTTCAATGGTTTTGATTCGTGCCCCCATCTCTGTGATGGGCTAGACTTTCTGACCTATGTGACCATCGTGCGAGCAGATAGGAGGAACTCATCATCCTGCATACGCATCGCTCAGAAAGATGCATCAAGAGAGAGAATGCGCGTGCTCCGAGGTCCTCCCAGCTAG
>JADZMA010002075.1:0-13441 GCA_020796225.1 Arion vulgaris
AGGGAAACTTTTAAAAAATCAGCACACATAACAAGTTTCACAACAGAGGCAAAGATGTTCTTTTCTTGAACTTCTTATATCTTTCACATTCAAGGCTGTACGACATGGATATTATCTGCATCACTGGAGAATAAAATAGGACAAGTCCACTGGAAAAAAAGACGCTTTCGCATTTTGTCAGTACACATGCTCAACAGGAGGCGGCAGTTTCATGAGAATTTCATCTGCATCTGTGACAAATTCCTCAGGGTCACCAGGCATAATAAATCCCTTTTTGTATTTTTTGATATTTCAAGTAATGAACCTCCCATTCTTTGAGACATTTATTGACGGAAGCTATTTTTGCAGCATGATGACCGAATTTGATTAACGTATGATCCTTTGGTTTTAAGTGATCTATATCAGTTACTAAATCAATGTCATCAGTTTCCAAAGTAGACAGATCAGATACCTCAGATTAACTTCCTGAATTGAAATCCTCTTCTTGTTTACTATTACAATCTTCTTGTGCATTACAAGGTTGGAACAGCATCTTCTTTCGAAAAGGGGTTAGGCCTACACGTTTTTGCTTCTTTAGATTTAGATTTCTCTTGCTTGGAAAGCAGTTCTTCTTTGAAAATTTCTTTTACAGAGGTATCAGTTAAGATAGTTGTCTTGGTCCTTTTTCTAAGCTAACTTAATGCGGATGATTTGGCAACTGTTTGAGGATGGGACGAAATTTGTGCTGGTGTTACTATATAATTTTTATATCACTGTAGGCGTAGTACAAACAGGGGAATGTGTAGGTCTACCATATTGTCCTACAGTCACACATGTAGTAGGCCTACAGTCAGTTTCACTTATTTATTTTTGCACTGTGCTGGTAGATGCACTGAAGTATGGTCCGTTAGAGTTGAAGATAAGAATTCATCCTCAGTAAATATCATTCTATTGAAGGGATAAATACCACAAGCCATACAATACACACACTAAATATTGTAAGGTGTGAATGCTTGTACAAATGCATTTTCCATGAGTTCCCCAATATCATAAATGGTTATTAGTGACCAACAGGTCATGACCCACTGTGCCCCCATGGATGTGACCCACCATGCCCTACTACCACTTACCGTAGCAAAAAAAACGTGATACTTTCTCTATTATGGTAAATCCTACTTATGTTCTTCATAAGGTGCATTCTTAATACTACACTGGAAGTCGTGATGCTGAGTTCTACTATAATCTAGGCATGTATCCACATGTTCCAGGAAAACGTTTTAGGCAACGACTTGGGTAGGTGATATTTAACAAGGCATAAAATAATTAATCAAGAATATAAACAAGACATATATCACACTATCAGTCAAGAGTACATTTCAGCAAAAAATCTACATAGTATTGGGTCGGACAAGTGTCTTATAGCTGATTAATAAAACAAATTAAAAAATAAACAACAAATGACTAGGTAAATGGAAATGAGTACTGATACTACCACGATTTGTCGACATTAACAAAATCTATAACGTCATCAAGATAAATAGTCACAATACAATAAATAATAACAAATGAACATTCTGTTAGACATAACATAAACATGACAAATAGGGGAGACCAGGGCACAATGTGTCACGGGGTACAGTGGGTTGGTAGGGATAACTATGTCAAGAAATCAGTGAAAGACAAATCCAAAGTATTCCTGAGTTACGTCTCTTGCTTATTAGCTGTCTTTGCCACTTTGAGAGCTTGATGTTGAACGTAAGACTTCTACTGTTAAGATTTAGTTTCACGTGTCTGAACTAAATATTAGCATCATGGAGAATATTGTTAAGATATACAACTGGTGTAAGCAAGTCATTACTTTTTATTGTTCTAATCCTATTTGTAGTATTTGGAATGCACATAATGAAGAACAGAAGTAGTAATTACTATAAGAGAGAAATTATATAGTTTTTTTCCACGGTAAGTGGTAGTGGGACAGAGTGGGTCACATCAATGGGAGGCACAGTGTGGCATGACTTGTTGATCACGAATAACCATTTGTGATGTTGAAGAACCCATGGGAAATGCATTTGTACAAGCATTCACTCCTTCCAATGTTCAGTGTGAGTTTAAGGCTTGTGGTATTTAGCCCTTCAAGATAATCATTTTTACGGGAATGATTTTCGAATTCATCTGTATGGGCCGGGACTCCAACTGCATCTCCCAGAAAGGGCAACCCGATATTAGTGAAACTGATTTCAGGCCGACAAAACCTTGATTGAGGCCCAGTTTGGAAATACAAAACCCCCCTTTTGTTTGTTCCCCGTCAAACATGATACTTCTCTTTCTTCATCTCTCACGGTCCCCACCCAGACGATGTACCAGATCGCCCCATAAATTATATTCATGGGGGAAATTTCCTGATTCATGAAACCCTTAGCACTAGTGTTTTCCCAAACATCTTCAGCACCATTTGAAGCTCTGGTCCCATTCTTCGGCAATGTGCCCGGGTTTCACCCAAAAGCGTTTACCCCGGTTCGCCCTCCTTTTACGAGCCATCTAGGGGGGGGTGTGGGTAGCTAGTTCCACGCCCAGCCTCCTTAGTCCCCTTCCTCTTTACGAAAAACCAGGAAACAGGGTTCATTTTTTACCCCCCAAATTTTGGGGGCCCGGAACCACTGGGGGAACAAAGGGAAAAAAAACCTATGGGTAACACCAGCAAATTTTGCCCAATCCCCAAAAGTTGAAAAAATCATCCACACTAAGTCCCGAAAGAGAGGGGCAGGACAGCTATCTTAACTGATACCCCAGAAAAAAGAAATTTAATGCAGAAAAGTTTTGCTAGAAAATTTTTTTT
This sequence comes from Arion vulgaris, assembly GCA_020796225.1. Taxonomy (NCBI): domain Eukaryota; kingdom Metazoa; phylum Mollusca; class Gastropoda; order Stylommatophora; family Arionidae; genus Arion; species Arion vulgaris. The sequence continues at coordinate 2,816 of JADZMA010002075.1, forward strand.
TTTAAAAAAAAAAAAGGGAGAATTTAACCCAGATTCGAAAGAATATTTTCCCAAACCCTTTCTAATGACAAGACGTTTCTAAATTTGGGAACAAGATGGGGATTTCAATTAAAAGTAAATTTAAAGGGGGGTGCGATCTGCCTATTTTGGAAACTAATGACATTAATTTAGGGGGACTGCAAGATCACGAACAAGGAGATTATGCTTAATCAAATTTAAAAACAAAATTCAAAAATTCTTAATCTGAAAAAGTACCATCCATCAAGAAGGTCTCAAGGAATGGGTATTTTCATTATTTAAAATATTCCAAAACCCAAAAAAAAGGCAGTAATGGGTTTTTAACCCGGAGGGTTTGCCAGATGCAGATTTTATCCTTATGAAACTGTCGCCTCCTTTTTGGGGAGGCACTGAAAGAATGCAAAAGGGGCTTTTTTTATTAAAAGTGAATTTGTCCTATTTTATTATACAGTTATGAAGAAAATTTTCCCATGTTGCTCCCCTATGTATGTATGTAAAAATACGTGGTAAGTTGGGGAAAAAAAAATTGTATGTCTGTTTGTGAAGTTTAAGGGTCCGGGATCTTTAAACCACTGTCCCCCTAGTGTTTAACCCCCGTGCCCCATACTGAGGCACAGCGGGTCACATAAAGTGGGGTTAAATAATTTTGTTATCCCCGGGAGGTGTTAGTTTACACAACATATTTTTGGACGGAACCAAATGTTCACTTTTTATACACTGGAAACTCAACTGAAATACATCATAAAAACCCTCAAGAACAAATTTATTAACCCAAAAATTTTGACCCATACCCCCGGGTTTTTCTTCCACACTAAAAATTTCAACAATAACACTAAAAATTTAAAGATAGCAAAAAATGCATACGACGGGGACAAATAGTAAGGGGTTTTAAATGGTAACAGACACATAAAAAAAAACCCATTAAAAAACATAAAAAGGCAAAACAATTGTTTAAAAGTATTTATTAATAAAATATTTTACGGGTTACTGAACTGATATCATAACACTATGGTAAAATTGGGAAAAGTGCTGCCCACATATGTCGAAGTACATGTGGGGATATTTTTTGGGGTTCACGTTAAACACACCCCGTTCTTTTACCCCCCCATACATTCAGATCTACGGATTTAGTGTGATTTTATAGTACTTTTTATTTGGTTGGAAAAGATTAAATTTATAACTGTTAGTGTCACTTCGGGGTCAAAGGTGCAGTCAGGGGGAAAAATGTCGCGACAGTGTTTGACTGGTACAAACCCAAACATTGGCGAAGGGCAATGTTGGACGTTGACCCCAAATCCGATTAGGATGACGTCCAAACACTGGTTCTGGTCATATAAAACCAATTAAACAAGGAAAGTTTATCGTTTCGGGAGACACGAAATGTCCCTAAGGGGCCCAGAAGGGCCCCTAATCCGGATCTACCTCATATAGTCAAAAAAAGACACATATTGCAGACATATTTTTGTGTAGATCATAAACCCCAAAGTGGGGGGGAAATGTTTCTTAAAGAACACTGAATACAAGATGGGGCCCGGTTCCAATGACAAAGCCATAGAATGGTTGAGAATGATCCAAAACTGAATGCCCGCACCCAGTCAGCAAAGTAGTAAATTTGATTGGTTTAACCAAAAACCCATATAAAAGGCATTAAAAGATGATTAAAGAGTATTATCATACGATGTTTTAAGGGAAAACGATTCATCAAACCCAGAAAATCCGATGGGAGAAGTCAAATTTTTCACTAATAAACAGGCCGAAAAAGGGTTACAAGGCCGGGGACTAAAATCCCCGGCCGGGACAACGGGTTTTCCCTTGTAACGATTACATTTTGAAGGATATAATTTTTCAAGTACCTCTAAAAAAGGATCCAGGAAAAAGGGGGAAAGGGCCCCCCCCCTAAAAAAAGCAGTCAAAAGGGGGCAAACCGGGCTTATGACTGATCCCCCAAAATTGGGACAGGGGGTGTTGCAGAAGAAGAAAAAAAATGTTTTCATCCCAGAGGACCCGGGGAAAACCCAAAAAAGACCCCCCTTTTTAAACCTTCCTTGAATGTCCGGGAAGGATGCTATTGAATCAAACCTTCCATTTTCCTCAGTGTCAGGTATAAAATCGCAGACAACAAATTTACACCGGGCCAAACAAAACTAAAAACATTAACTAAAAAAATTAAAAATAAATTGGTTAATTTAAAAAACAACCAAATAATTTTTATTTTTTCAGAATCTGTCCAACAAAATTTGGTTCCAAAAACAGTTATTCTGTAAAATGTTTTCATGAGGGCCCCCTAAATCTGTTTTAATAATTGTAATACGTTTTTACGATCCCCCAGATATTTTTATCATTGACATTCATTTATTTTTGTTTTTTTTAAAATATTTTTCATGATTGTTTTTTCTGAGAAATAAAGACGATTTGGGGGGGACCAGCATAATAAAAGCGTTTAGTAAAAGAAATAACAGAGGCAGTGAGAAACCCCATTTATAAAAACGCCAAAACCCCGTATTTAAATCTTTTCTTTCATGACGCAAATGATGTAAAAATAATTCGAAAAAAAAAAGACGACTTCACTTTTCCCGCCCCCCCTTTGTTTTTTTTCCCAAAGGTCATCCATCATTATGTTTTAAATTTCCCCGCCTGCAAAGGGAATTTTTTTATTCTTTTTGTTTTATTTTTTAAGATTTATAATAATTATAATTCCTTCCGTTCCTTTCTTAAGGGTTCAGGGTTTAAATTTCTCCATACAGCCTCATCCAGGGAAACCCCCAACCCTCACGAACTGGAGACTATTTTTTGCCTCCCCCAGCAAAGTTCTTTTCGGGCTTTTTTGACGTCCTTTTTTTTAAACACTTTGCATAAACTTAAAGCCTTTTTTTGATTTTTTGTTGATATTTCTTCGGTTTTTTCCAACATATCCCCGATTCTCTTCTTAAAAGCTGACACTTGTGTTGGTGAGACTTTTCCCGATTTCATCATTCCCAACCCCGTTCCATTTTATTCAGAATTTTTTTTTTAAAATTTCCTGTGCAATAAAAATTTCTACTAAATAGTGAACTGCTCTGTTTTTTTTATATTTTAGATTCCAGTGTGAATCTGCATTACTTGCAAATATGTCTTAATTATATTTTTTTTTTCTTTTTTATCTGCAATCCAACTTTTTTCCCTTGATGAAAAGTTGTCTGTTTTTATTTGCATGTTTTTGTTGTTTTTACTTAAAAAGGGCAATATCATTTGCCCAATTCAAATTTTCTAACTGACTATTTTCTATCAATCGAAACCAAAGTTTTGCCCCCTTTGATTTTTGAATACCCAGTAAATGGCCACCCAAACAATAGCGGATAAAAGATGGGTTTTATTTTTTACCCTTGTTTCAACCAAAACCAGTCGATATGTCCATCATCAGTGCGGACTCACATTGTGAAAACTTTAAAAATTTTTTCTGTGCATTTATTTTTTGAAAATGATTACTATGTTTATTAGCGAATTTGTTAAGTGTAAAGATAAAAAGCAACACAATAGAAAATATAAAAGGGGGTGAACAAGAGTCCTGAAGAAGATTTAAATTTTACGGGGTGGGGTTTCACTTATAACACGGTCCCTCTCAGCAGAAATAGCACGCATTCTTCCGAGGGTATTATTTTAAACACAAAAACTGTTTCTCCAGAAAAAGTTTAAAGGATTTTTAAAACTTCATTTTAACTGAACAACGAGATGCCGATTCAAACTAACGACTTTCGAAAGAAAGGGCAAAAGTCCATTTTTTAAACAGTTCTTACAAAGACCAACTTCCTCCCCCCCCCTGAAAACCCCTGCACTCCTTCACCAAAGATGTTCACAGATTGAAAACATTTAATCATTTAGTAGTTAAACTATGAAGGTCATAATATTATTTATTTATGTCACGAAATATGTTTGACTCTGGCTCAATTTTAACGGAATCAAAAACCAGGTAGCATTTCCTAAAAATTAAGTTAGGAAACAACATGCAGAATATACCCAGAAACGCTTCGAAATTAAATAAAAAAAGAAAATTCATTATTATCGACGTTATTTCAGCTTTTGGGTCAGAAAACCGAACTCTTAAGTGACATTACCCCTTAAAATTTACAGTTAGTAAAAGTATTTTACAAAGAATATTCTAACGGGTATCAGTACTGATATAACATGACTAAAATTAATTAGAAATATTTTTATACTTTTATCCCCCTTTTTTTTAATAGTTTTAAATTTTTTTTGTTTTTCCAAAAAAATATTGATACAATTAATCATAAAAAATGTATAATCTGTCAAAAGGACGGACAATTTGTCTGCATAAAAACTCAATTGCTTAGCCCCCATCTCACAACTGGGATTTTTTTTTGATTAAAATTTATTTTGTTCTTTTTAAATTTTTTTAGGGATAAAAATCCCCAGGCCAATACTTTTTTAAAATTTTTACGAACACGAGAATTATATATTTTCAAAAAAAAATATAAACCAGGTTTGAATCAGATTTTATTAAAAACATTTCTAACTGTGTTCAAGATGAGCACACCCCACACACATACTATAAAGAAAAAAAAAATTGTATTTTTAAAAATAAAATTTAAATAAAGTAATAATGTTTGATTCTATCACAGCCAACTTCTAAAAGGGAGCTAAGGGCTTTTTTTAACCTATGTTTAAAAAAATGAGTGTTGTACTAAAAAAAATTTTACAAAAGTATGATATAGGGATGTTATATGTGTAGTTGATTTTTTTTAACATTTAGTTATAAATCCCTGCCCAAGGGTGCCGGGGGCTCGCATGGGGAGCAAAAAATTTTAAAACTGCGCCCCAAATTCATGTCGTTAAAAGGGACAAAATTTGGGAGTCAGGGGTTAAACCCAGAATAAAAAAAGGGTTAAAAATTTTGGTTGTGTTGGTGAAATTTATAAGGCAAACCGGCACAACGTACAGGGGCCTTAGGTTTTCAGATAAAAAAAAAAACCAAAAAATAGTGTTTTAGCAAGTAGTCGAATGAAGAGTGGAAGAAGAAAAGGTTCAGATTCACACAAGTCACAAAGACATTTTTTGGAAGTAGTCAGAAAACGAAGTTGGAGAAGAAGAAGGTTCAGATCTCACATGTCAAAAAAGACATGTTTAGCAAGTAGTCAGAAAAGAACGTGGGGAAAAGAAGAATGTTCAGTTTCCCGCCACAAGTAAACAAAGACATGTTTAGCAAGTGGGCCAAAATGAACTTTGGGGGGAGAAGAAGAAGGTTCAGACCCCCAAAAAGTCACAAAGAAGTTTAGGAAGTAGCGCAACAACGTTGGGAGAAGAAGAAGGTTCAGATCTCAAGGGAAAAAAAGACATGTTTGGGCAAGGAAAAAGAAAGAACGGGGGAGAAGAAAAATTAGATTCCCAAGTAAAAAGCATGTTTGGGCAAGTGGGTCGCAAAGGGAACGCCGGAAAAAGAAGGGTTGGGGATCTCAAAAAGGCCCCAAAGACATGTTTAGCAAGTAGTTTAGAAAACAAAACGTTCGGAAAAAAGAAGGGGTTTTCAGATCTCACACAAGTCACAAAGAAAAAGTTTAGCAAGTAGTCAGAAAACAAACGTTGGGAGAAAAGAATTCAGATCTCACACAAGTCAAAAAGGACATGTTTAGCAAGAGTCAGAAAGAACATGCTGAGAAAAAAACGATATATTGAAATGGCATTAAAAGTTGTTTTTTTTTTTTCAAAAAATTACGTTTTTTTTAAGAGGGGAGCCCCGGGAGTTGTGCAAAGGGGGAAAAACAAAGGGAATATTCCCCATTTCTGTGAAGAGTGACTGAAAAATATAGGGATACAGGTGAAAGGGGAAGTCACCCTTCTCCATTAGATATAATTTCAGTTATTTAACGAAAAAATTTTTTAAAAAATACAAGCTTCTGGGGATCAATATTTTTTTAATTTGGAGACGTCTGTGAGAGTTTTGCATGTAATTGGGGAACTGGCTTCTCAACCCTTGGTGGTCGGGGGTTCAACCCCACAGTGGGGGGGAATTTTTTCCCCGACCTCGAGGGCCCTTTCCGCGCCCCTGCCTCAACTGGGTTTCCAGAATTTGGGAAAGTAAAGGCGGCCGGCGTGATGTTGACCACATCCCCCATCGGTGACGACGGTAAAGGGAAAACCGGCCTAACACGGGTATTGCCCAATAACCACGAGGATAAAAGGGGTTCCTTTACTTTCAGTTTCATTTTCCCAGTTTGGAATATCATCATTGCACCCGGAATGTCCTTTACTTTACTTACTAAGGAGACGTTGGGGTAAATGATTAAATCGTTGATTTTTCTTCTTCTTCTTTTTTTAATCTTTCAACTCACAACGGAGCAAATGTATTCAAAAATTTTTTTCCTTTCCCTCTCTATTCCCGCCCCTTTCCAATTATTTCAATGTTTTACCTACCCTTTTTAATATCGTCCGGCCCCCTTTTTCCCAAAGGTTCAGGCCCCCCTTACCCTTTTTCCCCTGCGGGTTAAAAAAACGGGTTCCGTCTTTCATCCCTTCCACCCGGGTTTCCTTCAATGTGTCCCCCTTTCCATCCCCAAAAAGGTCTTTTCAATCCTTTTTCCCACTGGTATTGCTTAGTTCTTTCTTCCGAATTCCCGTTCAAAATCTTGTTAGCCCCTCTAAATTACGAAAACCTCCAGCTACGAAAGACCAAGTTTTCTGGGGTTTCTTTTGTTCCCCTCCATGAACCGACCATAGAAAAAAGACGGGCCTTTTTACATTTGATTAAAAGATTCTCAGCTTTGTGTTTGTTTTGATCTTTTTAATTTCCATATTTTACTGAACGAAACCAGTTCAAGATGGGGGGTTTTCGATCAGTTCAAGATGGGGACGTCGATTACAATAACCAACGATCAAAGGGTGAAAAAAAAAAGGACGAAGGCCAAGGCAGGGCCCGGGAGCAGGCGCACGGCGAAAAATTTTTAAATACGTCCGCTTGGGACTAAATTAATATACGCTTTGGGTTCAGGGAACTGTGCAAGGCGCTCAACGGGGGCCAACCTAAAACCCTTGGGTTAAGAGCAGAATCGTAGTTTCTTCAAGAAACGCGATGGGGATGGTGGTTTTAACGCATGACGGGTTTTCAAATTTTAACACAACAAAAGGGAAAAGGGTTTCAGAAACCAGTCCGTAATAGCATTGTTTTGGGGGAAAGGGGTGGGTGTCTCGATGGGAGGGACAATTGAACCCTCGGGCGATTAAAGTCCAGTCTAAAAACCTTTTGGGGTCAAGGGCATGCCTGAAATGCGGTACACAGAAATGGCAGTGTTTGAGTGATTTTTGTCATGAGAGGATAATGTCATTTTCTGTGGTGTTTTAACGAAAAAGGGTAGATCATGGGGCAACATTTCTAATAAAAGGGAGAAGATTCGAACAGAAATTTGAGACCAGGGAAATTTTTGGTATCAATACCAGCGGTGTAAACAGAATTGCGGGGTCGCCCAGAGATGAGGATAGTGTTATTGATTTGGCATTTGTATCCCCTACCCCTCCCCGCTAGGGCAGAGGGGGGATTTTGGGGTACCATGGCAGGACCACCGTCCGTGCATCAAAACCGGTGAACAAAGGTAGATCAAACAACAAAAAGGCCAGAAAACACACTTTTTCCAGTACGACAAACAGGGCAAGACGTTGTCAGTAAAAAAGGTGTGTAAACAGGAAGCACCCCAAACCAGTAGTAAACGTTGGGAACACCCACCATGGGGGGACGACGAGGGGGGAAAAGGGGCGGGGATAGACAAGCGGTGTGTTGTTAGGGGGGACAAACTCCCAAAAAAAAGGGAAACCCCCCATCCTGCTGAATCTTGCAGTTGAAACAGGGAAAATGAATAAAAAAAAAGGGGTTTTCAAAGCTCTTGCAAGGAGGGAAAAGGGGAGAAGGGGGCTGAGTTCTGTCAACGTGGGGCAATGAAAAATTTGTTGAATCTGTTCTGGCGATTGCACAGAAGTATGAATGGAAGGGTAAAAATCGGTGGATTGATTTCCAGAGTTTGGGATTTAATGGCAGAGGACAGATAAAAACCAAATGGGGCTCTGTTTGCGCCCCATTTGGGAGCAGAGGACCAAAAAGGGCTTTTAAAGGGCGAAAAAACTAAAAGACAATCCATTGGCTAAATGTAAAAAACCGGGAATTAGATGTAGATGAGGTGACGGGGGAGGAAATCAAGGATGCTGTAGGGAGAGAAAAAAAGGGCGGCCCTGGTCCAGATGGCATACGAAAAGGTGAGGTTGGGGGGTTGTCGGGATGGGGAGGGGGAAAGAACTGGGGAAACCCACAACAAAAGAACGCCCCCGCAATAATCAACGAAAAATTTGGTTTCCAGCTACCGGGATTTTGGAACCCCGGGAAAAGTCCACAAAAAAATTAAAGGGCTATGGGGTAATCCCCCGGCAGAATACAATGGGACAAGTTCGGAAAAAATAATTGCCAGGAAAATATCCTGCCAACCAGAGAGGTTACGTCTCCTTCCACCCCCCCCTTTGGGGGGACTGCCCTTAAAAAGAGCCCTGGGAAACGCAGCGGTGTTCCCCTTACGATGCCCCATGGGGGTTTTCCCCGGGCATTTGAGAAAAAAGGGGTTATTGCCCTTTGAAGATCCCTTTATAATAGAGTGCAGTTGCATTTTTTAATGGTGCAGCTGACGGGAACTCAATATCACCCCATTCCCCCCCTCAATTGATCTTTTGGGCCCCTTTTTCCCAGCAAAAGATAGTTTTTTAAATGTGGAGAAGCGTCATCACCAACAACAATCCACCCTGGTTTTTACCCAAAAGGGTCCCCAATTATCTCCGGGTTGTTCAATGCCCATACTGTGAGCATCAAAAAGAGCAGATCAGGGTAGGGGAAAGGGAAAAATGTCATATGCAGATGATGTTTTGGGTGTATCGTCGGGGCAAGGATAGAGAAAGTTTTGGGAGGAATTTCCCGCCCTTAACCCGGGGACTGCATAGGTAGATGGGGCGTTAAAGAGGAGCTTTGGGTAAACCCCCAAAAAAAGCAGCGGGACATGGTTCCCTTTAAACAAAAATTTCGTCAACACCCCAAAAACCCCCATCTGGGTTTTGGGGTTCAGAGGGGGGAGGTTTCCCAGTCAAAGAAATACCTGGGGTTGCGTTTTGTTTCGTATTTCAGTTTTTAGGGAAAACACATAGCTCATGTGAAAAATGAAGGCGAAAAAAGGTTTTGCTGGCGATGGGGGTAATGGCTGCGGGGGGATTGTGAACAGCGCCATTTTTTGTTTTTTTAAAACCGGTCCTTCCTTTTTGGCTTGAGGCGCGGCGGACCCTGACTTTAAACATAGTCAAAGAAGGGGATTGAAAGAATACAGAAAAAAGGGCGATGCGCATTATATTGGTTTATTTTAAAGACACGCCGAAAGGGGGGGCCATTCCTGACTATCCTCCCTTGGAGTATAGAATACTGATGACCCGTGCCCCAGCATCCCTTCGGTCAATGCTGACACACAACATCCCTGCATTTAAAATAAAGAGAAAAAAAGGAAATGGGTTTAAAAAAGATAAAAATTTTGGGATGGGTCGGGCCGAGGACTGTATTAAAACAGGTTTTAACACTTGAAGACATTGACCCCGGTGAAGAATGGATCCCAGTGCCAAGAGCAATGGGCCCCCACCCTTTTTTTTTGGGGCATCGAACTTGATAAAGAATGCACCTTGTTGGGGGGAGGCAGAGGTTCAGGCATTAATTTCAGAACGCACCTGAGCATGTTTAAATCATTTATACGGATGGTTCGATGATTGGGACAGGGCAGAGTCGGGGGCTTTCACCCCCTTAATGGGGGTGATGGGAAAGGGAAGACAGGGTTTTTGGGTCGGACTACAAGAAACCCACTAGGGAAACCCGGGGGGGTTACCAAAGCGATGAGGCTAAAAAATCAAGATTTTTATCCATGCATGTTTTCTCAGTGACTCAATGAGTATGCTCGGGAAGATTAAAAACGGGAGGGTTTTAGGGACATTGATAGAACGTGGGGAGGTCAATGACAAAGACTTTTTTATTTGTGTGCCAGGCAGGGAAAGGTGAAAGGGGGGAAAAGGGAAGGGCGGATAGGTTTGCAGGTATGGCTGCGTCCAAAGCGGACGAGCAATGGACCAGTCTGATATTAAAAATTTCCCTTTAAAGGGAGAGGGGGCGGCGGGCCCAGTAATGGGGTGGAACCCAAACAACCCCAAAGGGGCCCGCAAGAACTCGTTTGTGGGTAGTCGACAAGAACGCTATCCCGGGCAGACAAAGAAGAATTGAAAATCAAAAAAGGGTGTCGTTAGTCGCCACACCCCGATGGACATCCCGGGGGGAGAGATGGGGCCACTTTGGACTAATTTTGTTCGACGGGATGGCACCGACGACAAAAAATAAAACCCAAAACTAAACCCAAAAATTTTTCCCCCTGTTTTTGTATTCTTATTTTGACCCCTTTTTTTATTTGTTCCCTTTTTGGCCATGTTGCTACCAAGGTAGCGAAGGATTTCACATCTGTAGAACTGTTTCCTCCAGCATAATCTGGTTAACATGTGAGCATAGCACCCTACGCGTCGGTTCAACCAGAAGCCTTTTTTGTTCATGTACGTATTTTTCCGGGA
>JADZMA010002076.1:0-13438 GCA_020796225.1 Arion vulgaris
AAAAGATTCAAATATCACAGACTGCTGTTAATCCCTATTTCAATCAGGCAATTTAATGAATGTCTGATTCTGTTTCCATATAAAAACCCTTTTTTTTCATCTGTGCATAAGAGACCTGTTCTACCCAAAGCTCCAATGGCATACAAAAACATGCCCAATCTACCTCCATCTTCGCTTTTAATCTTCTTCTTTCTTCACCCATCTTGGTCCTGCGTTTAATTTACTGTGGACAAAAAACTGGCAGACAGCTTCAGGTCTGTCGGGTTTTCCCCGGCTTAGTTTCAGGTCGACGGGGTGTGGCCACATGTTGCTTCTCAGCCTCACAGAAGAGGACAGTTTTGGGGCAGGATATGCCTGGTGTCTGTTCTGCCTGCTGACACTGGCAGAGAGCTGTTTGACTTATTCCTAGTCTGTATAAGTGTTTGTTGAGTCTGCAGTGTCCGGTGCGGAGTCTAAATATAATGACCTGGTCTGTTCTGCTTAGGTCTTGAGGGAGTCTTTTCCATAATCATATCCAGTGTTTGTCTTCCAGTCTACTGCAGATTTTCTCTGTATGGGGGTTTTTGACCTCTTGAAAAGACAGGTTGGAAAATTTGCTTTTGGCACTGCCCTTTACCCAAGACATCAGCACTCCATTGCCTGCAATGCCAGTGAGATGGAACCACTGCAGAATTTCTGCTTTTTCTGAAACCCGAGCAAGTTCTTTTTGTAGTTTTTGTAATTGTGCTGTCAGTGGTTTTAGCCTCCAGGGCTTGTATAGCTGACAGTGAGTCTGTAAGAATACCATCTTGCCTGCAGGTGCTTGCAGCTTATTCATGTGCTGTGCTGCCATCAGAAGGAGAGTTCTGCTTTGTAGTTGGAACATATCTTCCAGTAGGAGCCGAGAGACACAGTGGTAGCATCTGGGTGCCAATGTACACTCCTGCTCCACCATTCATGGTTGCTCTCCATTGCCATCCATCTGTGAAAATTTCCCTTATCCAGCTGTCTTCGGGAAACATGTAATGAGATTTTCCCATTGTAATTGCTTTTTTCACTAGATTAGGCTCGGCATCTTTGTTTAATAATTTAGGGATGGAGGTTGAGAAGTTTAGTGCTACTGAGTCTGGTTCCCAGTGATAAAAAAGCAATTCTTCAGGTATGGAATTATGATTTAGTAGTTCCAAGTATGACTTTCCTATTTCTTTTGCTTGTGGTTTAGACTTGTGCGCTTTAGTCTGTTCTTTGTTCTAGCCGCCATTTTTTCATGCAGTGGATGGTGAGGCATTCTTTGATCCTTTCAGTCTGTAGAATCACTTTTCTCCTTCTTCTGTTTTCCCAAAGGGCTGGATGTTGGCTGCCTTTTCCATTTCTACAATTTGTAGATTTCATGGCTCTAAAATAGTACGAACACCTGTTTTGTGTTTTTCCAGTATCGATTTGTTTGAATGGGCTGCTGATATCCATGTCGATGATGCATATTCCAGGGTCGGTCTAACTGCACCAGTGTACACCTGACTCAGGTTTCGAATATCAGCTCCCCAGGTAGTTCCAGCCAGCTTCCGCATCACACTTTTTTTCCCTCAACCCTTTTCTGTTTGTTTCATTATGTGATGTTTCCATGTCAGACGACTGTCGCTTAACCCCCAAAAGGTTGGGAGAGGGGAAGGGGGAACATATCATCGTTAAATTTCAGTCTGAAGTGTTCTTCCTTGTTGACAATGAAAAAAGGTGCTATAGTTTTGCTCCGGTTATTTCTAGACCCCATTTACTTGCCCACATTATGACGCTGTTCAGGCTTGCCTGGAGTTTAAGGATGGCAGGACCCAGAAACTCGGAGGTGTACCACACATCTAGATCATCAGCATGGAGAGAGTGTGATACATGTCTGGGCAGAGTTTGTGGCAGATCATTAATATATACCAGGAAAAGCAATGGGGACAGTACCCTTTTGGGACTCCCGCTCTTAATTTGAATCTGGGACTGCACTCATCCAATTTTACAGATGTTGTCTATGGGTAAGAAAGTCTTTATCCAATAGACATTCTACTCCCGTATTCCACTCGTAAGAGCTTGAGAGCAAACCATCTTTCCAGACTTTGTCGGCCTTGACATGTCAAGAACACTGTGAGGGCTTTTCTTGAAGCCATTTTCATGTCCTGTGCGAGGGATGCCACTTGGTCATCAGTGCTTCTATGCTGCCTGTACCTGTCTGGGCTGGGTCCAGTTATGTTGATTCTAAAACCACTGGAGTCTAGTGGTTATCACTCTCTCCAGCAGTTTTGCAGTGCAACTAGCAAACTTATAGGTCTGTAGCTCTGCGGGTCCTTTTGTCTTTTTCCACTTTGAAAAATTGGGTGGATTGTGGGATTTTTCCAGATGTCTGGGACTCTCCCTGTCTCCAACTATTGTTAAAAAACTGAGTAGAACTCTGTGCTATTGGGCCTATTTGTTTGAGCATGTCGCTTGATACTCCATCTGGTCCCGGGGCCTTTTTACGATTGAGCTTTTTTAGTGCTCTCTGCAGCTCAGTCAGTGTGATGTCTACCTCCATACAAGGTTCACTTGTTGCTTTTTTGAATGTAGCATTTATCTCACTTCGACTTCTTTCCTTGCTCCTGACTTATTGAGCATGAGCTTTCTTGCTTGTAACACTGGGCCATCAGGGTGGCTGCTCACTTCCCGAGAAATTGTTCTCCCAGAGAACTGTTTTCCCAGATGGGTTGTCATCATTCAGGGGTTTTTTAAACTTCCACAACTTTTGAGTATCTTTTTCCATGTTCAAAGAGGCTGTCTTTCTTTCCAGGGTTTTCTACACTGCTGGTTTCTTTCTAACATAAAGGGCCTGCTCTATTGTGTTGCATTACATTTTGGGCCCAGGCAGTTCCATTGTATTTCTGGTACTGCAAAGCGAGCTATGGAGAACTTCCATCTCTGGTGTCCAATATGGCTTGTAGTTTTTCCTCCTCTGGGGATAGCTCTTTTGGGATCTAAAATGGCTTTATTGAATGAACGTCATCTCTGTCCACTTTTCCTGATTGATTAATTTTTACAGTACTTGTTGCTAGTTCTTGAATAGCTTCCAGTCTGCCTTTTTGTAATTCCAACTAAGGGCAGAGTTTGTAAGTTCCTCCTTGTTAATGTTATTTATGAGGAGTTTCACTGGTCTATGGTCACTACCTCAATCTGGTCGCAGACTTTCCCTTTGGGTTTTCCTGTGAATGTCGCCTGAGCAAAGCCAGATCTGGGTGCTTGTTGTGCGCCACCGTCGTGAGTAACATGTGTGAGGATCATCTGGGTGGTTGAGAATGGTGAGACTGTTGGTGATCAGCCATTCTTCAAGGCTTCACCTCGAGGATCTAGCGTGTCATAGCCCCAGCTTGGTGAGTGGCTGTTGAAGTCTCCCCACTATAAGTAAGTTGTCATCTTGAACTTTGATAGCTTCCAGCTCAGTTTTGAATGGGGGGTGGTGAGATATATTGTATAGTGTCATCTTAGTGTTGTTGATAAGGAGTTTAACAGCTATGAATTCTGTGCTCATCTGATTGACCCGTGAAGTTCAACTGCCGGGATGGAATTACAACCAGTGTTACTACTCCACCCTTATGTCTATTTTTTCTATCCTGACGGAAGGTTTCAAATCCTCTAATGCTGAATCTATTTCCGGATTAAGGTGCCCTTTGGGTACAGCAGATGTCAATCTTTTTTGCTTGCAGACGCCTCTAGCTCTCGTTTTTGTTGGTTACCCTTCTGCATTCCATTGCAAATTGTGAGGGGTGAAAGTTTGTCCTTGCTGCCAGTAGTAATACCCTGTCCTCCCTGGCTTTGCAAGAATCAACAGGGCGCCAGTAGCTAAGGGGACCCTCTTCGAGGCAGGGGGTCAGTCCCACCACCACCTGGCTGTTTCCTGCGTGGTGGCACCACAGTTATATAAATATTTGCGCATGGCCATTTGAGTTGTTCGTATGTGTCGATTCCTCCCGCCAATAATGGCTGACACATTCCGTTTCTGAGGACATCTTTTTTGAGGTTGTTCTCTAGACAGTTGCAGTCCCTGCTGACGAGATCTGTCTTCCCGGGTTTGTCTGGAGTCGTCCTACTCTAGATGACTTCAGGCTTCTGTTGCCGGGCTCACCAACCCAGGCTTTTATGCAGGGTGTGCTCCTTGGACACTGTAGTTTAATCCCTTATGTCTTTTAATGATAGTCTCCAATGATGCAGTTTGTTCATTATAATAGCTTTTCATTTGTAATTACCGAGAATATATTTTTTAGGCACACTTATCCTTAGCTAGAAATTAACTTTTGATGTTGCTGAGTCATGTGATGCTTATAATATAAATAAAACTAATCTAAAGAATACAAAACAAATAATCAATGAATTCAATTTATTGTATAATACTAATAAACATAATATAAATATAAAATAAACAGATTGACTGAACGTACCTGGATAAAAATGGAAGACATGTTTGGAAGTAATAGGAGGGTCCATGCAAGCATGATCGATGCCACAATGCTTTTAAAAAATAACCAAGAAGTCTTGGCATTTCTGAAGAAAAAATGTCAAAATATCAAATAGTTTGAAATATGAAGTTCCATTGCACATTTATAACAACAGACTAATCTATATTTCTTCTAGAACAATCACTTATAGACTACTCTTTGTGATTTGAGCCAATCCATATAAGTACATTGTGCTGTAATTTACAGTGAAAGCATCAGACAACTGTCACTTGAGTGAGATTACACATTGAATTACATGCATCTTTGTTCTGGGTCACATGGATATCGATAAGTAATGAGAGAGCAGACAGGCTGGCTGGATCTGCTACCATATCAGAGGGTTAGTCAATGGAAACATCTGACATTCTGTACGCCCTAATAGAGTGTGGCAGCAAAGAAAATTTTCATTAAAAACAACTTCATCAACTGCTAGATTGTAAGAGCGTGGATTGGCCAGAAAATAACAGCACAACAGGTATATCAGTAGGCTCATCAATCAACATCGAGCTGGTATGGTTAGTCACTGGACACTGTTGGAGATATTACAAAGGAGAAGGAGCATCTATAGACGTATCCGGAGTGCCTGACTGCACTTTCTACAGTATGGGAGGTGAGTGAGGTTTGTTCTATTTAGGTGATAATTCAGTGCAAGATGTCCTGTTTTTAAATGAAAGATAGCACATTGATCTTTTTGCTACAGTAGATTGATATTGCCCTTAGGGTTGGTCTATTCATCTCTCCATACATGGTCAAACCAGGCATCCCTGTAGTCCATCAGTTCACACAATCTTATCTGGAGTTGTTTTTCAGAATGTTTTATACTTTGTATACTAACAGCTTTATCATTCAACTCCGAAAGAGCTAGGCACTTGACCACCCCTCTTGCAATCAGGAATCTCTGAAACTGTCACAAGGATGAAATACACCCAGGACATGCAAATGAGAAAGTAATATCAAACATCAAAAACCCCTGTGGTCCTCATACAATACACTTATTAAATGAACCAGTATTTTTGCTAATCTGACTTATGCATACACACTCACTAGTTAGGAAAGCAGGTGGTTGAGACATATGATAGATCTGAATATTCTCATTCTCCAATACATTTTTGTGAGGTGTTGAACCTGGGAAATAAGACAACACAAAACAAAATGTAATTTTTCAATGTGGATTATTTTATGACAACATAAAACTGTAAAAAAAAAGTAATACACAAAAATAAACTGCTCACATAGAAACATTATTACAAATCTTCTCTAAGACTTTATGAAACTGCACCTGCCCACAATAGATGATGGACAATTCACAAGTATATTGAATGCATCTCTGGTACCAAGCATCCACTGATACAGTGGACTTACGGTCGGAGAGCAGCACTACTTGCCATGGCAATAAAACTTGTCTAAACTGACAACCAAAAAATTTTCTAATACAAGCGTCCACGTGGTACCGGGGTCTGCAAAGGAGCAAAGAATAGTGCTACTGTGACCTACAATGCATGTGGTAAGAGGTGACTGATGTAGGACCTAGGGAAGCTATCCTATTAAATAAAAAGCATCTAAGAAGTCATGTGCTCGCCTACTTGTAGGCGCATAATTAGCACAACACACAATCATTCTTAGGCTCAAATCACACAAGAGTGGTTAACAAGTGGTTGATATAGAGCATTTGAAGAAGTTTAATAGAAGAGATTATTTCTCAAACATGTGGTTCTCCAGGTTGAGTTTTTAGCAGAGCTGACACCTTCATATGTAAAAAAGTAATAAACTATCACAAACAAAAAATGAATGAGGTTGCTACTACCCTACAAGGTACCACCATGGGTAATTCTGATGTCTTCATCTGTCTATGATTAAGATGAATTAATTAATGAAAAGTAACACTGAAAGATGAGATAACCAACATAGGAAGAAATAATACGAAGGCTGCAATATAGTCTTCTTGTTCACTCATGATCAATGCCTACACAATGGGTCCTGTTCTCTGGATGTATGTTGTGTTTGTTAGTTCATCAAAGCTACCAAATAGCTTTGCATGGATGTTTGTCTCTGTTGGCCAGTGTTCTTTCCATAGTTGATTCATCAGGTGACAATCTTGCAGGATGTGTTCAGCTGTCTGTCCACATGCGCATGATGGAACCATCTTAGTCGTGTAGGTGACTGTTCAGTCTATTATGTCCAGTTCTGATGCAACGCAGTGATTAATGAGCAAAAAAAAACTATAGTCTGTCCATTAATTCGTGAGCACGTTGAAATTGATTTTCGAAAACTACCTGTTGATCTCAGTGATTTTGCATGCAGCCTTAGAATATCCATGACGCTAAAATAAAGCTAACCAGTAGTCATAGATGCTACGGATTTTGCACATCGCGACCTTTGATCTTTATGACAATTGCAAATACGGGCTCAAATTTTAGATTTTACAGATCCCAGAATTTGTCCATGCAATTCTATTCATAGGTGTATTCCAATTAACTTGATAGGGTCAAAAATTAAATGTGTTCCCCTTTTATGTAATCGTGAACGGGATACAATATGCAAAGTTAGTCCTCCTTCGTCACCATTAGACCCAGGGTGTCTTAACTTCACCACAAATTGTATGATGGTAGACGATTTGGATATGGAAATGTATACGCTTATTTCTCAGTCTGTAATAAAAATATGATTTGTATCATCCAGAATCTGACGATTCCATGAGGTTGATAATTGTTACTGGCGGGACAAATTGTAATCCATCTCGGTGCCAGTACTCGTCTTCCTCTGGGAGCACATGTTCAACACACTTCTTCCAGAACTGCATGTCTATCATTGAGAAGGACTCACGTGTCAGAACTTCAACATCACACATTTTAAACGTCCTGTTCTGTTGGGCAACTTGCCCTTTTACTTTAGCCCAGACAAGGTCTATCGGATTGAGGTGAGCATGATATGGAGGTAGTCGCAAAGACGGTGGCCATATTCCGCAATGATTTTGTCAATATAAAAATACCTTTGTCTTATTTGTCATCCTCACCAGGTGCAACAACTCGGTTTCAAATATGTATCATCGAAGCTGACATTTTCCTTAGCGCCATCCAATTTGATCTTTTGTATTTGATGCAGTTGGTACTTTGTCTTCCGCTGATACTGCGCGGATAGGATGCATTATCCATTACCAAGCATGATGGTCTGTTTAGAATTGGAAGTAGATTTTTCTCCATCCAGTGCCTGAAAATATGTCCATTCATTTCGTGTGGTAGTCCCTACCGCGGTACTTTTGATTGGAAAATAAGTCCAGCGCCATTGACAAGACCTCTTCACTGCTTCCTGCATGTGTTAGATAATACGCTGGCCTTTCTGCTTGGTATTTTTCTTTCTGTTCACCCGTCTACTGATTGCCATTCTTTAGCATTGGTGTGGTGAGCATTGACCCAGGATTCGTCCAAATATACAATATCATAGCCTTGCCTCCGCCCCACGGATCTGCCTCAGGTATTTACTTCTGGGAGCAATTAAATGGCTTTTCACAAATAATATTCCTGCCCCTTATAGTTTTTCTAAGGTGAAGTCTGGCTTTTACAATTTTTCATAGAGTACTTTTAGAATGTCTATGCTGCAATCTGATTGCAGTTTTAATTTCAGTTTCCTGGAGTAACAAGGGTTTATTTGTCGAAACATTTTCAAGAGCTTTCCCGCCTTATGACATCTATGTCAAAGTCGGCAATTGTTCTTTTCCTTCCTTGCTTGACATTAGTGCACTTTGTGTCCTGTTTAATCCATTGGGAAAAGGATTCTCATTCAGACCAAGCGCCAGGGTGTGCTTCTCAGGGCATGAATATCGCAATATAGATGACTTTTTAGATTCTCACGGAAGTGTTGGTATAGTAAAACTGTAACCTTCTGCATTGTTATAAATGTGCACTTCAGACTCATTATGAATGTGATATCAATGTCAGTTTTGATAAGCCAACAAATATGATACAATAGCTTCATACAAATAGCGAGATACGCCTATAACTATACAACGGTATCCCAATTATAACGTCACATGCTTTCCGCTTTCAAAGTCGACTGGGTTAGGTGCACGGATTTCGGGAAATTGTTGTATACTCACGATATTTCTATGTTACCATAATGTATTTTTAGAACAACGTGTTCATGCATCGTAGATCTGTTACTATTGTGTACAATCCGGTGAGGTTGATTTAATATAACCTGAAGAAGAAATATTTCAAACTACATCAAATTTTCTTGGGAAAATATTTCTTAGGCCATGGATATTCTAAGGCTGCTTGCAAAATCACTGAGATCCAACAGGTAGCTTTAGAAAATCAATTTCAAACGTGTTTCATTATAATGGACAGACTATAAGAAAGTATGTCCTTAGTACAAAAAAGTAACTTGATTATTGAAAAAGTCTGATGGAAACATCTGAAAGATCAGGATCTTTTCTTCTTTTGTCCATCTCTGCTTTTTTGCCGATAGGCGTAGCAGGTTTAACTGATGATCGGTTTCTGAGATAGTACGCTGGTTGCTTGATATGCTGTGGTATTGTGGAGTTTTAAGATGTCTGTAACTCCATCAACCCACATTTTTCTTGGTCTGCCCTTCCTCTTGATGATTCCATTTTCAGGTTGTATGCTCTTGCTACTGGTGTGTTCGGGTTCATTCTCACCAAGTGGCCAAACCAGTTGAGTGTGTTTTTCAATGAATCTAATAGCACTGTTCTAATTTCCTCATTTCTGATATGGTCTCTTCTTGTTTTATTTACCACTTTCCTCAAGCATCTCATTTCACAGGTGGTAATTTCCTTTCTTGTTCTTTTGTCAGTGCCTATGTTTGGCACTGGTAACAAGCACAGTGTTGGTAGGGAAGATTGCATTTATAATTTGTCTTTTAGTCTCTAATGGAATTGCTTGGTGTTTCAAGAATGATGTGTTGGGGTAATTTGTTTACAATTGATGGAAATATAATTTAAGAAACTATAATGACAGTTCTCCTTTGAAATAGTGTCAAGGAATTGAAGCTACATTTTTCATTTGCCGCTATCAATCCCAGAAATAGTCATGGCTTCTCTGGCCGATTTTGTGTAAGGCTTGCTTTATTGATTATCCCCAGCATCATCAAAATCATCATCTGGCATCAGTTATTTAATGGCAAAATACAACTTCAATTAATCAAAATACAATTACTACTATCTGATGATAATAACTGCTTTATCATTGCACCATAATAGTATAGATCATGACTTTTAATTACTGACCGCCAGCCAGTCACCTTGACCTAGTTAGTACCATATTTATACCATCTGAATATGTTCACAGTTCATTCCTCATCCCATTTCTCCTCTTATGGTTTTATTAATTCAATTTCCCTTTATGCCCCCGTTTGATTCACATGACTTTACACTTATAACACCTATAGTGTTTATACGACTGATACTGACCGGACCGTGTCAACTGTCGCTAACTCGTGAGGACAAGTCTGTCCAAGTCACAACCGGCGTACGTAGTACTCAAGTACTGAACGGTACTGTGCAGGTGATGACGATTGTCTGCGAGGTAACGCGATTCAGTCTATGCAGAAATAGCAACTAACTTATTTACTATTGAGAGATTAATACACAAGTCAAACTTATAAACAGCGTGCAGTGTAATATACTTCATAAATCGACAAGATAAATCGAAATCCTTCCTTGCAAAACTCAAAGCATGGTACTGCACGCGCGGGCTGCGTCCGATGTCCCCAAGAACAACAATGCAAAGATTACGTTGTACTTTAAATAGAAAGTTTACAAGGAGATACAAGAGCACAAATACAATTGGTGTATAAAACAGAACATCTAGAGAGAATGACATTTTCTAAACGGGAAGTTTAAATGCTAACAACAGGTCAGCCAAGAAGATAAAACAAAACTATTACAATTACTATCTGCCCTGCATCTATTTCTGATTTTGTAAACATTTACAGTTTGCTTAACTTCTACGATAGAGAGTGATACCAAATGACGTGTACAAAATACTTCTACATTTTCTTTTCTCTGATCTTCTTTTGCCTCGCAGGATCAGGATATCCTTCCTTGCGTTCCCGGCCTAGCCTGATGGACCAACTTCTATCATGAATTTTACTGTTGTTTTTAGGACCGTTCCTCCGTACAGCTTTCTGCGAAGCTCTGTGTGTTGTGCCAGTACTTTTCTTATACCTGCTAAACGTTGACAGTCTTGCAAGACGTGTTCTGCCGTCATGTCTGCCATATTGCATGGGCACAGGCTAGTTGTGCCAATTTTAAATTTATGGAACATGTGGCTCGGAGCTTGTTGTGGCCGGTACGGAGGCGAAATATGGCAACTTGTTCACTGCGAGAGACCATAGTATCCGTCACTGTCTGTGTACTGCGGGTGGTCTTTTGCCCATTTGCTTCGATAGTGCGAACCGACGGTTGTTTTGACTAAAGTGTTTTTCACCACCCCTGTTATTTCTGAAGTCACCATTTGCGCTGACGGCCGTTTTGCTCTGTATTCACTGTATCAGAGTAACATTGCTCTTTGAGGCGCACTGTTTGTTGGTAATCTGCTTATGCGGCTGAACCGTTTAATCTGTTATTTCTTTAAAACAGCTGTGCATGTGTATATACTTCGTAACCGACAAGATAAATGCGAAATCCTTCCTTGAAAATTCAAAGCATGGTACTGCACGCGCGGGCTACGTCCGATGTCCTCATGTTGTACTCATGTTGCACCCACTTTTTCTGGATATCTTCATTTCTAAGCCGATCTCTTCTTGATACTCCCAGCATTCTGCGATTCTCACCAAAAACATGCATTGAGCTTGTTAATAAGACGTGTGTATGTTGTTGTTTGACGTCATAGCACTTCGGGCAGACCCATTGGTTCAGTCTCCTTTCAACAGATGTCGAAGGGTCTGCATAATGATGGTTCCCGTGACTTGCTGGTTAAACACACTTCTCACTCTGCCCTTCTGACATCCAGTTCTATTTGTACAACGTGTAATTCCAAACTCCCTAAGTCGCTTGATAGATTCAACATCAATTTTGGTCCTCATCCAACAGGGGTCGCAAGAGACTGAAGAATATCCCCTTTATCCTTTTTTCGACTCACATACGAACAATTATGCTACCAGTACCAAACCTGGTCACTGACAATAAATGATAGAAGAAAACTAGTCACGACAGAGATGACGTGTCTACGCAGAATGCTGGTGATAACAAGAAGAGACCGGTTGAGAAATGAAGACATCAGAAAAAAGTGGGTACAACATCAGTACTAGACTTCATCAAGAAACAACAATTTAAATGGCGCGACTACCTGAGTGGTTACTGGTGCCCAAATTTGGGGCGTAAAGAATGGAACCACTGTTACCTGCCACGCATGTCGTGAGAGGCGACTAAGGAGGTTTGGCTTAAATCGGATGCACATGTCCTAAACATAGAAGTATATGGTTTAGGGCCTACCAAACCAATGTGCAACGTATACACGTCCTTGGCAATGATCAAACATATCACAAAGAGTGATTAAAATTAGTCGTAAAGAACGAACTCAAAGAAGAAGAAATGGTTCGGCCATGTAAGCAGATTACCAACAGACATTGCTCCTCAAAGTGCAATGCTGCTCCTGATACATGGGTACAAAGCAAAATGTCTATGCAGAACGTTGGAATCAATATGTAATATTTCGTAGTTTTCTAAGCGGTAGCTAATACGTTCCAAGCTCAACGGTGTGTCTCACTTGCTGAGCGAGGGGCTGTATGTCTGAGATAACTCTACAAACCCGGTACTTAGTAACGAGTATTGGATGCAAAATAATAGACTTAAAGTTACTTAAAGTAACTGAAACAAACATAACACTTAGTCTATACTGGATAACTGAAAGAAGAATAGTAAACAAACATAGAACTGGCGTTGTTATAACCACACAATGAGGAGATTGGAGCACTTATAGACTAATTGGTTACTGTTCTCCACAGCCAACTCTAGATAAGTTTATAGATGGCTATGGTTCTGCAGTGAAGATAACCGACGACTAAACTGAAACAATGAGTACAGTAGCATCGAGTTTAATCAGAGTATCGATCATGAAATTGAGTTTCAACTATTCGAATATTCCTGTTAGTTGTATTTGATGCCCCTGCTTGCTTTTTAGTGAAATTACAAACTATTTGATAGTGGATATATTCTGTTCATTTTTCCTGGACACAATAACTATTAAATTACTACTTTTGACATTTTTTAATATTGATTATGAATGTAAGATGGATATTGAAGAAAACGAGAACACAGACCGTCCAGAAGTTCGTGAACTTGTAGATTGTAACCAGCACAATCAATCTGTCCCAGTGTCGTCGCCGTCAGAGTCGCAGCTATACTCTTGTCCAGTGGCACTCAGCAATGACTACAATGTCGTCATGGGGCATAGCAAATCCCACTTGTGAAAGATCCACACTTGATATGAACATTCCATTCACGGATCCTCCCAGACAACAGATTATTGTACCACATTTACCAAACACAATAAATATTCCAAGACTACCAATCGTTGACCCAACTCAGGTTAGATGTTCTATAATTTTAATTTAGTGATACCATACTGATAAGCAGGTTCAATTCATGTATTTTCACTTGAACACTTTCTTTGTATCAATCATGTGTTAAATAAGTTTGTTATAAGTAGTGAAGGTGATCTAGCCTTCCCAAATGAAATCATTGTTTCTATCTAGTTTAACATTGGCCTTGGGCTCATTCATTCAACTCATTCATTGGACCCTAAGCTAAGGTCCTATATTTTCCACATATTTTCATTCTTATGCAGTTTTAGGAATTGGGTTCTTTGTTTCACCAACTCACCACCATGGCAAGGACAAAATTGTTGTACAGTTTGACTTTGATGGAAATGTATCTGGTCTGAAGTATAAATATATATATATATATATATATATATATATATATATATTAAAAAATG
>JADZMA010002077.1:0-13436 GCA_020796225.1 Arion vulgaris
GGGCAAGGAAAATTATTTTATTACTGGATGAATCAACTGACATCATTAAACAAGTTATTGGGTATTGTTGTAATTTATTACAGTGAAACTCACAAAAAAGTAATTCATACATATTATATGGTTTACTAGACAAATGTAATGCAGATGCCATTGTAAATGCAGTCAAGAATGAATTAGATGAAAAGAAATTAGCATGAAATTCTGGCTATTGGCACTGACAACGCCAGTGCAGAGGCAAATAACGGTGTTTTCAAGAAGTTGAAGGAAGGAATTCCTAGATTAATCTTATTTAAATGTGTATGCTTACTCCATACAATTATCAGTGCCCCATGCTTGTGCTACATCATTGCCAATAAACTTAGAGTTTTTAGTAAGTGGTTTTCTAGAGTTCACGGGAGACAAATTTCTTAATAACTTTACCAGAGCATTAATGATAAGGAACCACTGAAGATCTTAAATCTTGGCAACCAGGTGGTTAGCAATTGAACCAGCAATCAACAAATTTTAAGCCAATGGAATGAATTGCAGACACATTTCAATTAGGAAGTTCTAATAAAAAATGTTACATCCCACTTTACTGTATGAAATGTTGTGCCCCTCAGAATGAGTTATTTATATTATTTTTGCATCCATTCTAAAACATGTTCAAGAAGTGAACAAACTTTTGAATCAAATACTGCTGATAAAAAAATTGTTTTCTGACTATCTCTTCTTTTTACGTCTATTGCTAAATGTTAGTACTGCCAACAAGCAACATTGATCCTCTTGATCCTAACACTAACATTGAAAAATTTCGGGACCCAAAACCCACAGTTGGGTTCTAGATTTGAGAAAGACTTGGGAATTGATAATTAGCCAACAAATTCAATCTTTAAAGTAACTCACACCCCAAAAAGGAACAAAACTTTTGATTAGCCTGTACAAAGAGCTGCATAATCGTCTGCCAGAAAACATTGATATTTTGAAGAATATGCTTTTTTCTCAGTGCAAAATACATTGACCCATTTTAAGAAAAAATATTATTCCCCTTCTGAATTATTTCACTTAAATGAAAAATGAAATCAATAATGAGATTCAGTACAACATCGACATTTAGTTAAATGGACTGTATTAACCACTGAGACATTTTGGTCTAAGTTTTCAATTATACAGATTCTTCGGGAGGGAACCCTTCAAAGACGTTGCAACTTTGCCCCAAATTGATTAATTTTTCAAAAATTTAATGTTTAAGTGGGACGGGTTTTTCAGCAGCATGAATGTCGTGAAAATAAAGTGAAAAACAAAATGCACTCGTGCTTTCGCAATTCTTGCAGTAAAATATGGATTAAAGAGGATAATAAATGCTGCAAAAAATTTAAATTACCTAAAGATGTCACCCAAAATTGAACAATGGACTCATATGACCCAACAAAAACTTCAGAAGATGTGCAGTCTGACTTCTCAAATTACGATGAAATATTATTCGAGCTGTAATTAATACAACACAATTGGTAAGTAAACTGTTTTTTTTGGCATTTTTTCTAGCATTAAAAAATATTTCTAGCACTTTCTAGCACTTTTTCCCCCCAAAAATCTAGCATTAAAACCGATTTACATTTGGCAACCGGGAGTCATATGACCCCAAAAAACTTCAGATGATGTGATCCGATTGCTCAAACGGCGCCAGAAGATGTGCAGTCTGACTTTTTCAAATTACAATTATATACTATTGATCTGTAATTGATACAGCAAATTAGTACTTAAAATATTTTTGACACTTTTCAAGCATTAAAAATATTACTAGCATTTTCTAGCATTTTTTAAACTAAAATCTAGCACTAAAAGCCGATTTACATTTGGCAACACTGCTGTATGGTTGTTTCTGTTGGCCAGATTTCCAATCTCTCACTACTCAGACTAGGACAGTCTTGCAGGATGTGCTCTTGGGACTACTTAGTTGATCCACAGATACAGGCTACTGAGCCCCTGAGACCATTCTGTAGGGGTGTGCTCTGAGACTGCAGTGTCCTTCTAAGTCTAAAAGACTGTGTCTGTGTTTTTGTTTAGTGTATTTATACTGTCGTGCTCTGGGTTGTATCCTCCATTTGTTTTCCTCCAGATCATTTTCCTGGATTGTTTCAGAAGAGTCTTTGCTTCTGTAAAGCTTTGTGTTGGGTGGTGTTGTGTTAGGGTCCCTCCCGCCCGGAGTTTGTCAGCCTTTTCGTTTCCTGGTATGCCACAGTGAGCTGGTATCCAATGTAAGACCAGTTCTGATTTTTTTGACAAGCTGATATTTTGCCGTATGTTCTGAATGACCTTGTCTTGTTTTGGACATGGATAGCCTGGGGAACGGACTGCAATATTTTTTGCTGACACTTGCCGGTCGTTGAGAATCTGTATAGCTGCAAGAAGGGCTGTTGCCTCTGCTCTAAAGTTGGTGCATGTTCTCCTGCTGCCAGAGAGTGTGTTTCTGTGTTTCCTTTGGGGTGAGTGATGTAGATTCCTGCCCCCCTTTCTGATAGCATCTTAGCTGAGCCATCTGTGAACACAAGTGTCCATGTTTAGTTTAGTTTAGTCGTCGGATCACCATCACTGCACGTCGAACAAATTGTCCATAAGTGCTCCGATCTCTCCTCAGTATGTCCATCAGCGTGTGGCGACTAACGACACCGGTTCTTTGTTGGTTTACAATTCTTCTTTGTCTGCCAGCAAGCGTTCTTGTCGAGCTACATCACACTTCTTGAGTTCTTGCAGTCTGGTTAGTGTTGTGGATTCACCGCTTATACGGAACCGAACACGTCCTCTCTCCCAAGAATTATAATATCAGCCTGGTCCATTGCTCGTCCGTTTTGGACAGCGGGCCCAAACCTCCAAGCCTATCCGCACGTTCATTCCCCTTACCCTGCATCCCCTGGCAAAAAAATAAAACTGATCTTTGTCAGCAGACCTCCCAGCATTCTATCCAATGTCTCCTAGCCCACCCCGTTTCATCTTCCTGAGCATACCATTGAGTCACTGAGAAAACATGCATGGATAAAGTCTGTGATTCTAGCCAAATCATCGCTTTGGTAACCGCCATGATTTCCATTGTGAGACTGCTCGTGTCACCAAAACCACCACTGTCTTCCTTCACAACATCACCTCCGACCTGAGCGGGGAAAGCCCCGAGCCCGCACATGTCGAATCACCGAACCATCCGTATAAATGATTACATCATTCTCAGATGCGTTCTCAGAAATCAATGCCTGAACCTCTGCCTCCACAAGTGGGTTGTGTTGCCTGCATTCTTTATTAAGTTCGATGCATACAGAAAAGGATGTAGCGATTCCTGTTGGCACTGGTATCCATTCTTCACAGGGGTCAATATCTTCAAGTGTACACACCTGTTCAATACAGTCCTCGGCCTGACCCATCCAAGATTTTCCTTTTTTAACCGATTTCCTTTTTGTCTTTTTTTTTTTCAAGTGCAGAGGATGTTGTGTGTCAGCATTGACTCGAAGGTATGCTGGTGCACGGCTCATCAGTTTTCCCTATCTCCATAGCAGGATAGTCAAGGAGATGGCGCATTCCTGCACGACGTGTCTTTAGTGCAACCAAGTATAATGCGCATCGCCCCGTTCTGTATTCTTTCCAGTCGTTCTATCTGACTATGACTGAGAGTCAGGATCGCCAGCGCATACTCAAGCACAAAAAGGACCAGACCCTGGTATAAAAGACAAAGATGGCGCTGTTCACAATCCGCCGCAGCCATTACCCTCATCGCCAGCAAACCTTTCCTCCCCTTTCCCAATATCACATGAGCTATGTGTTCCGTAAAACCCAGACTACGATCAAAACGCAAACCCCAGGTACATGTGCTGGGGGGATTTTTCCTCGTAGCATTTGGAGTTAAATGGCTCTGTGCTCTGTTTGTATTTTTTTTTAGATTATTCCTGAGACTTCTGGGATGTATTTGGACCATGTTTTGGTAGATGTCCATGGCTCTGGGATTATGGGTTTCACATTTCTGGTCAGTTTCTAGGATGTCTGAATGTTGCATTTTGAAATTATCTGGCCAGATGGTTGTGACTTTTTCTTCAAGTCTGTTTTGTTTTCTCTTGGAATTTTTTGTGTAGAGGGTGTTCTTTTAGACGTTTTAGTTTTCAAACTTGGTGAGTGTTTTAAATTTTCTGTGGAGTTCTAGGGGCTCTTTGTCTGCGGTTTTTTCCATTTCTATGATAGGACTGCTTTTTATTGCTCCCAGAGTTATTCTTAGACCCATGTTTTGTACCTTGTCTAGTTTCTGTATGTTTGTTTTGGCTGCTGTTGTCCAAAAGCTGGAGCCATATTCCATGATGGGTCTGACTGCTCGAGTGTAGACCCACTTTATTTTTTAATTTCCGCCCCAGGACGTGCCAGCTAGTTTCTTCATCACAGCAAGTCTTTGTATGATTTTCTTTGAATTTTTTCTATGTTTGGCTTCCAGGTAAGTCTGCTGTCTAGGGTTATTCCAGGGAAGGTGGGTGTATCTGTTTGGGGTATTGTTTCATTTTCTAAATTGATGAATACTTTTTCCTTGTGTGGGGAGAGGGAAAAACAGTTGCTGTGGTTTTTGTGTGGTTAATTTTGAGGTCCCAGCTTTTTGTCCAGTTCTCATTTTTCCACTTTTTTTTGTAGTAGATAAGATGTTTTTTGAGTTGCTCTGCAGTGCCCAGATTGCGAAGTCGTCTGCATGTAGGCTGTTTGAGACCTTCTGGGGACAGCATTTGGTGATGTCATTTATGTACATTAGGAATAGCGTTGGTGCTATCACACTGCCCTGTGGAACTCCTTCATTTTTTGCATCTTGCTGAGTGGTTGCTTTTTTTACCTGGCTTTACGTTGGGAGAGGAGTTCTGACCCAAAGAGAATATGTTGGGGGATACTCCTGTTTGTAGGATTTTCAGCATTAGGCCATCGTCCCTACCGTATCAAATCCCCGAACAGGTCAAAGAATATGGCTGTTACTCTTCCTTCCTGGAAGGCTTTTCAATGTCCTGGGTGAGGTAAGGATTGGTCCTCTGTGTTTTGTTTTGTCTGTATCCGGTCTGGGCGGGGTGAGCAATGAATTGGTTTCAAGTACCATGTCAGTCTCCTGTTTACTAGCCTCTCCATCAATTTCCCTGCACAGCTGAGAAGGCTGATGGGTCTATAGCTCTTGGTCATTTTGTCCTTGCCTGGTTTCAAGATGGGAGATGTGTGCCCCTTCCAGGTTGATGGAACTTTACCTATTTTCCAGCTCTGGTTGAAAATGCTGAGGAGAAACCTTTGCCAAAAGGACAAGGTGTTTAAGGAATTCATTGGTAATTCCATCCGCTCCAGGTGCCTTTTTCTCCTTTAGCTTTTTTTTGGTCTTCTAGCTCCCAGGGTAAAGCATAGCTTCATGCTGTCTGTGGGATTGTAGAGTCAAGACTATTCAACAGTTGCTTTGACTGGTTTTTAACTTCCTTCTTGCCTGTAATTGGACTTGACTTTTTTCCGATTGATAGGTTCTAGCTAATAGGTCTGCTGCTGCTCTGCCGGTGACAAATCTTGTGTCTGTGTGTTGCACAGTTTGATCCTTTCTGTCCTGTCACCATTTAGGGTTTTTGTGAGGTTCCAAAGTTCTTTAGTGTCTTTTTTAGATTGGGAGGCAGTTTTTTCCATGCCAACTGTCTCTCTTGTTTTCTTCTTTTTTTTGGTAAATATTGCATTTGTCTTGTTGTGAGGAACATTTTTCATCTGTGGGTCTGCTTCCATGTTTTCCTTTTGGATGCTGAGTTCAGCGTAAAGCTCTTCCAGTTTAGGGACAATAGGCAAATAGGGTTTAGTCTGTAGTCCCTTCTTCCTCTTGGTATACTTTTTTTTTCTGCATCAAAAACCCAATTGTTGAATGTTACGAGTTTGCGGTTTAGGGCTATTTTCATTATCTTCATGTTCTTTATGTCTTCTTCTAGGTTGAGGAGAAGATTTCAATTTACTTTCTTAGTCATTTTGACCGTTTCATCGACTTCCGTGGGGGGCATCACATATGCATCCAAAAACATATGATCAAGAGTACTCACTGCCTGGGAGTTATCCATCTCATTTGTGATGCTGTGCTGTGAATCAACGCACGTGTAGGCAACGGAAATCTAACAGCTCCATAATAGCAGCTTATCCACCTAATCTTTACATCTGATTCAGCCTTTCATAGAAAAAAGACAACCTTTTTATGGTTCTTATCTGCTCACTCCCCTGAAATGGTTTCTTGTTTTTTCCGTTGTTACTCAAGCTAAAATGAGTAGGGTTTCAGACTTCCAGATGAAAATTGAATTCTTCCAATTAAAGAGCAGACCTTTAATCCATCTGCACATCCATTCACCCATTCATCTGTCTATCTATCTGCCTGTTTTTCATCTATTTGGGTACCTCAGTCTCTATCACGGTTGGTCGATCGGTCTCTGTTTTTCTCACTCTCTTCCTGTTTTTTCACCCCTTTCCTTTCCTTACATACCCAACCTTACAACGTACATGTATTGAATACAAAGATGAAAAAAGACATAAGTGTTACGTTTTAATGATATCAACAAAGATTCCGACGATAACAAAACAAACATTCATAACTAAGACGGATGTCATGTAGAAATTGTGCTGAAAGCTGGGAATGGTGGTCATTCTTCTTAAACAAGTCAGATGTCCAGCTTTTGTTTTTTGAATTTCTTTGAATTTCTCTCACGTCTTGAGCTTTTTGCACGATTTCAAGTAACACTTTAATCTTGAACATTAGTCTGGAAACAGAGCACAATTCAAACAATAAAACACTGAAGATATTTACAAGAATAATTAATTAATGTTTTGTTGTTGCAGATAAGATATTTACAAGAATAATTAATTAATGTTTTGTTGTTACAGATAAGATATTTACAAGAATAATTAATTAATGTTTTGTTTTTACAGATAAAAATATTTAAAGAATAATTAATTAATGTTTGTTGTTACAGATAAGATATCTACAAGAATAATTAATTAATGTTTTGTTATTGATAAGAAAATTTACAAGAATAATTAATTAATGTTTTGTTGTTAGAGATAAGATATTTACAAGAATAATTAATTAATGTTTTGTTATTACAGATAAGATATCTACAAGAATAATTAATTAATGTTTTGTTGTTACAGATAAGATATCTACAAGAATAATTAATTAATGTTTTGTTGTTACAGATAAGATATCTACAAGAATAATTAATTAATGTTTTGTTGTTACAGATAAGATATCTACAAGAATAATTAACTAATGTTTTGTTGTTACAGAAAAAGATATCTACAGAATAATTAATTAATGTTTTGTTGTTACAGATAAGATATCTACAAGAATAATTAATTAATGTTTTGTTGTTACAGATAAGATATCTACAAGAATAAGTATCTAATGTTTTGTTTTTAAAATAAGATATCTACAAGAATAATTAATTAATGTTTTGTTGTTGCAGATAAGATATCTACAAGAATAATTAATAAAGTTTTGTTCTTACAGATAAGATATCTACAAGAATAATTAATTAATGTTTTGTTGTTACAGATAAGATATCTACAAGAATAATTAATTATGTTTTTATTACAGAAAGATATTTACAAGAATAATTAATTAATGTTTTGTTGTTACAGATAAGATATTTACAAGAATAATTAATTAATGTTTTGTTCTTGCAGATAAGATATCTACAAGAATAATTAATTAATGTTTTGTTGTTACAGATAAGATATTTACAAGAATAATTAATTAATGTTTTTTTGTTAGATAAGATATTTTCAAAAATAATTAATTAATGTTTTGTTGTTACAGATAAGATATCTACAAGAATAATTAATTAATGTTTTGTTTTCAGATAAGATATCTACAAAAATAATTAATTAATGTTTTGTTGTTACAGATAAGATATCTACAAGAATAATTAATTAATGTTTTGTTGTTACAGATAAGATATCTACAAGAATAATTAACTAATGTTTTGTTGTTACAGATAAGATATCTACAAGAATAATTAATTAATGTTTTGTTGTTACAGATAAGATATCTACAAGAATAATTAATTAATGTTTTGTTATTACAGATAAGATATCTACAAGAATAATTAATTAATGTTTTGTTGTTGCAGATAAGATATCTACAAGAATAATTAACTAATGTTTTGTTCTTACAGATAAGATATCTACAAGAATAATTAATTAATGTTTTGTTGTTACAGATAAGATATCTACAAGAATAATTAATTAATGTTTTGTTGTTACAGATAAGATATCTACAAGAATAATTAATTAATGTTTTGTTGTTACAGATAAGATATCTACAAGAATAATTAATTAATGTTTTGTTGTTACAGATAAGATATTTACAAGAATAATTAATTAATGTTTTGTTGTTACAGATAAGATATCTACAAGAATAATTAATTAATGTTTTTTTGTTACAGATAAGATATTTACAAGAATAATTAACTAATAATTTGTTTTACAGATAAGATATCTACAAGAATAATTAATTAATGTTTGTTGTTACAGATAAGATATCTACAAGAATAATTAATTAATGTTTTGTTGTTACAGATAAGATATCTACAAGAATAATTAATTAATGTTTTGTTGTTGCAGATAAGATATCTACAAGAATAATTAACTAATGTTTTGTTCTTACCAGATAAAATATCTACAAGAATAATTAATTAATGTTTTGTTGTTACAGATAAGATATCTACAAGAATAATTAATTAATGTTTTGTTGTTACAGATAAGATATCTACAAGAATAATTATTTGTTTTGTTTTACAGATAAGATATCTACAAGAATAATTAATTAATGTTTTGTTGTTACAGATAAGATATCTACAAGAATAATTAATTAATGTTTTGTTGTTACAGATAAGATATTTACAAGAATAATTAATTAATGTTTTGTTGTTACAGATAAGATATCTACAAGAATAATTAATTAATGTTTTGTTGTTACAGATAAGATATCTACAAGAATAATAAATTAATGTTTTGTTGTTACAGATAAGATATCTACAAGAATAATTAATTAATGTTTTGTTGTTACAGATAAGATATCTACAAGAATAATTAATTAATGTTTTGTTTTACAGAAAAAGATATTTACAAGAATAATTAATTAATGTTTGTTGTTACAGATAAGATATTTACAAGAATAATTAATTAATGTTTTGTTGTTAAATATAAGATATTTACAAGAATAATAAATTAATGTTTTGTTGTTACAGATAAGATATCTACAAGAATAATTAATTAATGTTTTGTTGTTACAGATAAGAACTCTACAAGAATAATTAATTAATGTTTTGTTTTACAGATAAGATATCTACAAGAATAATTGATTAATGTTTTCTTGTTGCTGATAAGATATATACAAGAATAATTAATTAATATTTTGTTGTTGCAGATAAGATATCTACAAGAATATTTAATTAATGTTTTGTTGTTACAGATAAAATATCTACAAGAATAATTAATTAATGTTTTTTATTACAGATAGATATTTAAAGAATAATTAATTAATGTTTTGTTGTTGCAGATAAGATATCTACAAGAATAATTAATTAATGTTTTGTTGTTACAGATAAGATATCTACAAGAATAATAAATTAATGTTTTGTTGTTACAGATAAGATATCTACAAGAATAATTAATTAAAGTTTTGTTGTTGCAGATAAGATATCTACAAGAATAATTAATAAAATTTTGTTGTTACAGATAAGATATCTACAAGAATAATTAATTCATGTTTTGTTGTTACAGATAAGATATCTACAAGAATAAGTATCTAATGTTTTGTTGTTACAGATAAGATATCTACAAGAATAATTAAATTTAAAGTTTTGTTTTACAGAAAAGAATATCTACAAGAATAATTAATTAACTAATGTTTTGTTTTCAGATAAGATATCTACAAGAATAATTAACTAATATTTTGTTGTTACAGATAAGATATCTACAAGAATAATTAATTAAGTAAAGTTTTGTTGTTACAGATAAGATATCTACAAGAATAATTAACTAATATTTTGTTGTTACAGATAAGATATCTACAAGAATAATTAATTAATGTTTTGTTGTTGCTGAAGATATCTACAAGAATAATTAATTAATATTTTGTTGTTACAGATAAGATATCTACAAGAATAATTAATTAATGTTTTTATTTTACTGATAAGATATCTACAAGAATAATTAACTAATGTTTTGTTGTTACAGATAAGAAAACTACAAGAATAATTAACTAATGTTTTTTTTTACAGATAAAAATATCTAAAGAATAATTAATTAATGTTTTTTGTTACAGATAAGAAAATCTACAAGAATAATTAATTAATGTTTTGTTGTTGCTGATAAAAATATCTACAAGAAAAATTAATTAATGTTTTGTTTTATAGATAAAATATTTACAAGAATAATTAACTAATGTTTTGTTGTTGCTGAAGATATTTACAAGAATAATTAATTAATGTTTTGTTGTTATAGATAAGATATCTACAAGAATAATTAATTAATGTTTTTTTGTTACAGATAAGATATTTACAAGAATAATTAATTAATGTTTTGTTGTTATAGATAAGATATCTACAAGAATAATTAATTAATGTTTTGTTGTTGCTGATAAGATATCTACAAGAATAATTAATTAATGTTTTGTTGTTACAGATAAGATATCTACAAGAATAATTAACTAATGTTTTGTTGTTACAGATAAGATATCTACAAGAATAATTAATTAATGTTTTTTTTTTCAATAAGATATCTACGAATAATTAATTAATGTTTTGTTGTTGCTGATAAGATATTTACAAGAATAATTAATTAATGTTTTGTTCTTGCAGATAATACACATTTAATGTCGAGCTATATAAACTATTTAATCTGGAGATCTGTAGATAAATATTATTAATTGCTTTGGCTTAGCCGTTGCTTTATATTCTGAAAAAGGGGGGGGTTCGGATCCAACCGCTGTCCTGTTCAGAAGAGCTCTTTTTTCCCGAGATACCCAGGATTATTGCCGGATCTACGGGTTCATGCTTTCTGTAATACTCTCTGATGGTAGTGTACAATTTCTGTGGAAACGACTTAACCATATGGCATTAAACTTGCTCAATGAAGTCCCTCCTGAAGATTTAGACCCATAGATTTCTATCTGACTTTCATCAAATGTGACTTTCATTGTTATTGTTTGTTCACTTCAATGTTATTGCTTAAAGTTTCTTACAGTGTCATCTCGTCTTTACCCAGTTTATCTGCTATTTCATATCTTAGAATGTTGAAATCTCTCTGAAATCACTAGATTTTGTCTGATATTAGTAGCACTGTTTCATATCTTAGAATGTTGAAATCTCTCTGAAATCACTAGATTTATTCTGATATTGGTAGCACTGTTTCATATGTTAGAATGTTGAAATCTCTCTGAAATCACTAGATTTTGTCTGATATTGGTAGCACTGTTTCATATCTTAGAATGTTAAATCTTCTGAAATCACTAGATTTTGTCTGATATTGGTAGCACTGTTTCATATCTTAGATGTTGAAATCTCTCTGTAATCACTAGATTTTGTCTGATGTTGTACCTTTTCATATTTATAAGTCAGTTTATTAGTACACGTACTCTACTATCATTTTGACTTCTTATAACTTCTATTACTGATAAGACATTAGTGAAGATGTCCAAAATGAAAAAGCAGATGGACATATAAAAAATCCATTCTTTGACCAATAGAAGATGTGGCATGCAGTTTTTGTTTTTAAAAGAAGTTAAAGTATGTTTTCCCCTAAGTGTTTAATATTTTATTTTGTTAACCCTTCTCTACAATATCTCATTAAAAATTTCCCTATGTTGCATTTACCTAAATCGGGAAACCCTCCCAGTCAGCGCAGTAAGCTAATGCTCTTTGGCGTAGATCAAACCCAAAATATACGGCACTAAAAGATCACTAAAGATTGTTTATCATACGATGCGTACGGAACGACCTCACCAAAGGCAAGAAATCTGATAGAGAATTCACACTTCACTAATTAATTCTGGCCGTAAAAATACCAATGGTACGAGGACTCAAGGCAAGAGTTGCAAGGATAACGGTTTCCCGTAAAGATCACCTTGAAGGATCTAAACTTCAAGTACCTCTGAAGTCGGCGAGGCTATCCCATGGTTGAGGACAACAGGTTTCCCGCAAAGATCATTCTTGAAGTATCTAAGCTTAAGTACCTCTGAAGTCGACGATGCTGTCCGAATGGTTGAGGGGGCCTGTAAAAGGTAATATAAAGGTCTCACGCAAAACAGTCAAAACTCAGTACCAGACGTCATGACTTTTTGCCTGGGAAATTTAAAAGCGGCATGAGATAAGAAGATTTTCCTAAATTGGTTTCTTCCTCATAACATAAGCGTCTGCATGACTCAATGTTGCGAAAATTGTTTTTATTGCCAAGACATCCTCCATATGCAAATATTCCCTTTTCCGCTGGAAACATCAAAAAAAATCTCTTATACCTGCTCTGCACGGCCAACTTCTTTTGGTAAAGCAATCTGCGAATCATGAAATAGAAATTATATAGAAAAGGATATATATATATATATATATATATCATAGACATATTCTACTCGAGTTTCGATCCACGATCAAAGTAATTAATGTTGCTAAAATAAATAAATACATTAAACCTACACTGTTTCAAGTGATTGTACATTGTCACATTATCATAGTTTAAGATATATATATATATATATATATATATATATATATATATATATATATATATATATATTATAATTTGTAGTAGCAGTTGCTTGATCTCATATTAACAAAGAATTAGTCAGCCATTAGATCATTGTGAACGTACAGTGGAATACGTCGATACGAAGTGTTCTAATCTTACTTAATTAACAGTCAGCACCTGGCGTCTGCCAGTTCTAGAGTCTCTGCAGTCTCAAACTCAACACAAACGTCAGTCACTGTCTATAAACACAAGCAGCCTGGAGCTTCTGGAGCATACTAATCGAGTCACGGAGAAGAAAACCTGGATGGCAATTTGCATCTGGAGGTCATTGAATGTTTCTATTTTCTATAGTCATTATAATTATGGTCCCCATCAAAATCAGCGGTTATTTCCTTCCTTTAAAAATCGAACCATCCCTTTTAAATAACAATGACATCATCCGGTACAAAACTCACTGGTAATGTCTGCATTTCTGATTGTACAGCTCATGGATTATTCTATGTATTTTCTCTGCCGAGTCTGACAGTGAGATGGAAGGAGAATGTGAGTTTACCGACCAGCTTTAAGGTATCAGTCTCAGCAGAGAATGGGTGCCATTAGTAAATCTATACCTATTATAAAAATGAGTGTATTTTTATGTTTTTACCATAGACTCGGAAACTACTGAACAGATGTGCTGAAAATTTCAGGATATTTTTTTTTGT
>JADZMA010002078.1:0-13436 GCA_020796225.1 Arion vulgaris
GGTGCCCTGGTTCTACATCGTCGCCTACGACATTTGTAAGTCCCAGTGTTACTATTCTTGCTCCCTTGAGAGGCCGGCAACACACGGGCGACCAAGGATACAAACCTCCAGAACGACATAGGTTACGCTAGAAAAACAACACACAACAGTCTCTGAATATGGTATCTATGGCGTGGAGGTGAGGTGCTCGCCTCTTGCTTCCAAATGTACTCGTCTATTGCTCCAAATGTACTCGTCTCTCGCTCTAAATGTACTCGTCTCTCGCTTCCAAATGTACTCGTCTCTCGCTCTAAATGTACTCATCTCTCGCTCCAAATGTACTCGTCTCTCGCTCCAAATGTACTCGTCTCTCGCTTCTAAATGTACTCGTCTCTCGCTCTAAATGTACTCGTCTCTCGCTCTAAATGTACTCGTCTCTCGCTCCAAATGTACTCTTCTCTCGCTCCAAATGTACGTCTCTCGCTTCTAAATGTACTCGTCTCTCGCTCTAAATGTACTCGTCTATCCTCTAAATGCAAATAGCTAAACACGTAAACACAAAGTACTACAGTTTTACAAATACATAAACAGTGACGATAAACAGCAACGTTTCGACCAAAAGGCCTTTATCAAGCAAACAACACAACAAGAATGACAATTTCGAGGGAACACTACAAATGGACGATTACATGTGGAAACATAAATCTATCTAATGAAAATCTGGGAATAAAAACGAACAACGAAATGAGTGCAACAAAAACTGAAGTGGAAAGAAGAGAAACAATAAACAATATAGTGGATAAATGACACATATATGGAGCAAACACACATATAGATAACAAGGCACGAGATAAGACAGTACTAAGAAGCAGGATGTAATGCGTTGAGTCAAGAGGTCGCAAAGTGCCATAGAATGAAATAAAACGGTTCTCAAGGGCGAATCGACTGCGATCATCGGAGGAACATGATCGGATGGCTGTGACCTGGACTATCGTCAACTCCTGGAATGGCCAGTATCGTTGAAATGAGTGGCCACAGGAGTCGAGCATTGGCGAATATCGCGTAAGTGTTGGGCGAATCGGTCACTGAGTCTCTTACCGGTTTCGCCAATATAGGACTTGTTGCATCGTTTGCAGGTGATGGCATAGATGATATTGGGGACTCACCGTGAAACTGTCTTGAATGGCATACGTAGCTTTGGAAAGAGCAGTGGGGGTCTGTATTACATATGCGTAGTATTACAGCGCCGACGTCCGCACTGAATGGTGCCAAGTGACTCTGGATATTAGCTTGAGGCGACTGTGTACCAACATATCCTTGAGGCTTCTGTCCCGTCTGTAAGCCACCAAGGATAGTGTTGGAAGACTGAACGTGTCTCAGGATCAGACTGAAGAATAGGGAGATGATGGAATAAGACCTTTTCACCAGGGAACTATGAGGGTGGAAAGTTAAGATAAGTTTAACCCTGTCAGAATTGGGGGTTCTATGTATGTGAGAAAGGGCCTCCTGGCGAGCAATTAGCTGAACCCGATGCATGGCAGATGTAAGCACATTCTCCGGGTATAGGCGCTGGCGGAAGAAATCCAGCATCTCGTGAGCTCTATCAAGAAAATCGTCGTCCTCACTACAGAGGCGACGAAGGCGTAAGAGTTGAGAGAAAGGTAAAGAGTCAGGACAGGCCTGGGGATGGGAAGAGGTATACAGAAGAAAGCTATGTGTATCAGTAGGCTTGTAGTATACTGATGTAGTGATAGTGGATAGGCTGATGGTGATAGTGATGTCAAGAAAATTGACACATGATGCAACAAGTCCTATATTGGCGAAACCGGTAAGAGACTCAGTGACCGATTCGCCAAACACTTACGCGATATTCGCCAATGCTCTGTGACTCCTGTGGCCACTCATTTCAACGATACTGGCCATTCAGGAGTTGACGATGTCCAGGTCAAAACCATCCGATCATTTTCCCTCCGATGATCCCCAGTCGATTCGCCCTGGAGAACCGTTTTTTTTCATTCTATGGCACTTTGCGACCTCTTGGACTCAAAGCATTTCATTCTATGCTTCTTAGTATGTCTTATCTCGTGCCTTGTTATCTATATGGTGTTTGCTCCATTATTTTCATTTATCCACTATATTGTTTATTGTTTCTCTTCTTTTCCACTTTCAGTTTTTTGTTTGCCTCATTTCGTTGTTCGTTTTTATTCCCAGATTTTCATTAGATAGATTTATGTTTCCACATGTAATCGTCCATTTCTAGTGTTTCGAATTCGTCATTCTTGTTGTGTTGTTTGTTTATAAAGGCCTTTTGGTCGAAACGTTGCTGTTTATCGTCACTGTTTATGTATTTTGTAAAATTCTAGTACTTTGTATTTACGTGTTTAGCTATTTTTCAAAGTTTTACTGCAGCCTCCCCCCTTTTCCTCTACATGTACTCTCTCGCTCTAAATGTACTCGTCTCTGCTCTAAATGTCTCATTTTCCTCTAAAATTACTGTCTCTCGCTCTAAATGTACTCGTCTCTCGCTTCTAAATGTACTCGTCTCTCGCTTCTAAATGTACTCGCTTCTAAATGTACTCGCTTCTAAATGTACTCGTCTCTCGCTTCTAAATGTACTCGTCTCTCGCTCTAAATGTACTCGTCTCTCACTCAAATGCTCGTTTTCACTCCAAATGTACTCGTCTCTCGCTCTAATGTACTCGTCTCTCCTCCAAATGTACTCGTCTCTCGCTCAAATGTACTCGTCTCTCGCTCTAAATGAACTCTCTCGCTCTAAATGTACTCCCTCCCCTCCTCTAAATGTACTCGTCTCGCTCTAAATGTACTCGTCTCGCTCTAAATGTACTCGTCTCTCGCTCCAAATGTACTCGTCTCTCGCTTCTAAATGTACTCGCTTCTAAATGTACTCGTTCTCGCTTCTAAATGTACTCGTCTCTCGCTTCTAAATGTACTCGTCTCTCGCTCTAAATGTACTCGTCTCTCACTCGAAATGTACTCCCTCTCTCGCTCTAAATGTACTCGTCTCTCCCTCTAAATGTACTCGTCTCTCGCTCCAAATGTACTCGTCTCTCGCTCCAAATGTACTCGTCTCTCGCTCTAATGTACTCGTCTCTCGCTCTAAATGTACTCGTCTCTCGCTCTAAATGTACTCGTCTCTCGCTCCAAATGTACTCGTCTCTCGCTCTAAATGTACTCGTATCTCGCTCTAAATGTACTCGTCTCTCGCTCTAAATGTACTCGTCTCTCGCTCCAAATGTACTCGTCTCTCGCTCTAAATGTACTCGTCTCTCGCTTCTAAATGTACTCGTCTCTCGCTTCTAAATGTACTCGTCTCTCGCTTCTAAATGTACTCGTCTCTCGCTCTAAATGTACTCGTCTCTCGCTCTAAATGTACTCGTCTCTCGCTGTAAATGTACTCGTCTCTCGCTTCCAAATGTACTCGTCTCTCGCTCCAAATGTACTCGTCTCTCGCTCCAAATGTACTCGTCTCTCGCTCTAATGTACTCGTCTCTCGCTCTAAATGTACTCGTCTCTCGCTCTAAATGTACTCGTCTCTCGCTCCAAATGTACTCGTCTCTCGCTCTAAATGTACTCGTATCTCGCTCTAAATGTACTCGTCTCTCGCTCTAAATGTACTCGTCTCTCGCTCCAAATGTACTCGTCTCTCGCTCTAAATGTACTCGTCTCTCGCTCCAAATATACTCGTCTCTCTCTCCAAATGTACTCGTCTCTCGCTCCAAATGTACTCGTCTCTCGCTCTAAATGTACTCGTCTCTCGCTCTAAATGTACTCTCTCTCTCTAAATGTACTCGTCTCTCGCTTCCATATGTACTCGGTTCGTTCCTCGCATTTGGCGATCGGCATAATTATCCATTGATCCCTGATCTCATTGTAGGTAAGATCGAGTTCTAGTTATCGAGACGGACGATAAAGCTAGGTTCACGTTTTCAAGTTGAGTAGGTAAAAATAACCTTATCAGTTAAAAATCGATAAGACTATACTGAAAACCCACTGCCCCGGGCGAAAGTCATTACAATTTGAAATTTAAAATTCCTATAATAATTTTTTACCGTCTTCAAAATGTACATCGGGGACCTGTCACTGATGTTACGGAGTTCGTTGAGTAGGCTAAAATTTGCTTGTATACCAAAGATATTTGAGCGAACATGATTATTAATCAAAGTGCAATGATGATGTCCCAATCAATTAGTCGGTGATTGACAGAGGACAGGACTGAAACAGATCGGTCTGGTGTTCAGATCTGATTGGTCATAGGAAGGCCGTCAAAGCAGACTCTTACCATCAAACCTCGATAAAAAAATGTGGCTTTCTTAACCCTTTCGATACGGAATTTTTTTTTTTTTATCTCCAGATACATTTATTCTGCAACGTATACCGACTTGGCCAGTTTACTGGCTTTGCGTCCTTTAAAAAATGTCCATGAGCCAGTATGTCGGCACAAAAGAGCGAATATGTTAAAAGTAATCAAATGTACAGTGAATGTCAATTTCTTCTTTGGGCGCTCGATACCGACCACTTGTTAAACCCCTCTTTGTGATCTGAGTTTAAGATCGATTGTACGTTGTGCCAGTTATGCACCTACAAGTAGGCTAGTACATCCGATTTCTGCAACGCTTTTTATCTGCTTAAGTAACTTTTCTAGACCGCTACCTCAGTCGCCTCTTATGACATGCCGTGTAGGTCGCAGTAGTATTATTCTTTGCTTCCCTTGCGGGCCCTGGCAACACACGGGCGAGTGGCATCTGATTTCCTCATCAAATATTACATG
Source organism: Arion vulgaris (assembly GCA_020796225.1). Classification (NCBI taxonomy): domain Eukaryota; kingdom Metazoa; phylum Mollusca; class Gastropoda; order Stylommatophora; family Arionidae; genus Arion; species Arion vulgaris. The sequence goes on from JADZMA010002078.1 coordinate 4,769, forward strand.
AATATCGACTGCCTTTTTCCCAATCTTTGAAATTGTATAACTTTCTGTTCGTCTTGACCTCTTCTTGAACATTCGTCACAATGTTATCTTAGAGGAGCTGAATCATTATACTTCTTCTTCTTCTTCGATCGTTCTAGGCCTGTTTTAATCATTCTCATTGTGATATATAAACAGCCACACATCAGAACGTGATGTACGTGCACCAGCCTTCAGCACCTATTGGAGCCAAGTTGCTTATCCTTCGGTGGGGTGTTCGTTTTCAGCCAGCTTTTGATTTACTAGGGTGACCTAGGGTTCGATCAGCTTGCCGTATTTTTGGGCTTTGTGATCTACGCCGGGACAGTGAGTTACGCTGTTTATGCCCGTTCTGACTGAAAAATATTTCTCGGGGCTTGTAAGCTTATCCTCGGACGGCGTCTTACTCGTATAAGACACCGTGTAAAGTATCGGCCTTCGCCAATGTTCAGACCCGAACTTCCTGTTTGATCCGTACATTGTCGGCCTTGCTTTACCGTACATTTTGAGTTTGATCCGGGGAACATTCTCAGCCTCTTCTAGACGCGTATTGGTACGTGGCAATTTGCAATTAACCTCAAGCACTGGCATGGGCCAGTACAAACAATGTAGAGGTCGTTTCAGTCGGCACTATCAGCGTAACTGAGGATTTTGCGCTCGCCGCCATCACCGCCCCAGTTATTCCGGGGATGTTAGTTACGACTGCAATCGACCTTGCCCGGTTGCCCCAAGGCTGGCAGTTCCGTTAGGCATCACCAGCCTCAGTTCTTCCGGGGATGTTAATTTTAATCGCACAGTACCTTGCACGGTTTCCCAGGGCGGGTAGTTTCGTTATGCACTAAACGCAACTTGTTCTTTTTCGCTCAGCAAACCTTGCCAGTACGTATCTGCACCGGGCTACCAATGCAGGGTCAGCTGCAATCTTCTCTCGCACCAACACAAGGGTAGACTTTTATTCGTTACGGTCCTGTCTTATTTATTCTTGCCGACGGGCTGGCAATGTTTGCCCCTCCTCAGGGCTTCGAGCTTCTCCCTACGTGGGCATACGTTTGGTCACTGGATGACCTCTCATCCATGTCTGCGACGTTTCGTTGCTGTTTCTTTGCGTTCATGGACTTGGGAAATATCTTGTTGGACATCGGTCAGGAGATTTGTGCATTTTCTTTGTATGTATCTTTTCGTGTTTCCTCTTGCACTGCTACCCCTACCAGTGTTTTCTCTCCCGATCCCTGCCCTCTTAGCCAGACCGGAACCATAGTCTGTTTCCGGGTACCGCGTGGAGGTTGAGGCAGGGTCTTGGTCTTGCCCCTCGCACCAAGCCATCATTACCACCATGACCTCTGAGCCTTTGACCCCATACTTCTTCTAATAAACCTCTCATTTCTGTTATCACAAATGGTTATCTCATTAGCTTGCAATCTATTACCCTCTGTCTGATCTGAATGTCTGTGTGTGTTTTCTCTGAGGTCAAGTCAGTCTACCTTCATTATTTCTTCCCCAATGGGATTCCTCCCTCTCTCCTTGCCTGCTCGTCAATTGAAGTATGTATTTATCGATTAACCTTTTTCAATTGTCATCTTCAGCTTAGTCAAACAAGGGGTACAGGTGTCAGAAATGTTTGCAGAAAAGGGCCTTTCTTATCAATGTACAGGCAAGAAAGTATGTGGGCGTGACTCTAGAACTCGTCTCATGAATAAACACTTGAAACTGGACGAAGAAAAGGCGAAACTAGAGATTCTGTGAGTATAATTTAGAGATTCTGTGAGTATATTATCAAATGAAAATCGTGACATATCCTAAAGGACGTAGCAATCAACCACAGTAAATGAGTCGTTGATTTTCTAGGCACCACTTATACGTTCAGTAGTTGCCATTGCTTTCTGAACGGTGAGGTCTATTTTTACCTTTTGTAAAATCCCATGGAAACGAATTTGCTTCCAAACTTGCCCACCGTGGGTTTGAACCAGGTACGCTGGGTTCGTGATCGAGCTCACTACAGCTAGTATATTATAAAAGGCTAAATTAGAGGTTATGTTGAGTATAATTAAAGAGATTAAATTAGAGATGCTGTGAGAATAATTAAAGAGATTAAACATTCTGTGAGTGTAATATAATGTGTTGCAGCAATTGGATGTGATAGCCTACTTGTAGACACATAACTGACACAATGTACAATCGCTCTTAGGCTCACATACAAATCACAAAGAGTGGATGATATGGTGCTTTTGAAGAAGAAAAAATACATTGTATAGTTTATATCCCTGGTTATGGAGTAACTAGAGGGTTTTCTGGATGTGGTTTTAAGATTAGCGGAAAATAGAACCACTGCCCCCTCTTGTATGTCGTAAAATGTGACTAAAGATGGATTGGTAGTGGTGCTGACACCACACAGTAAAAATAAGCACACAGAAAAAATGAATTTATTTTGTTTCTGTCTTATGTCTGTTGAGTGCAACAGGACTAATGATTATGGCGATGTTGCTTCTTCTTCTTTGCGTTTGCTCTTTACGACCAATTTTAATTACTCTTTGTGATATGTTTGATCTTTGCCAAGAACGTGTATATATTGCACATTGGTTTGGTAGGCCCTTAAACGCATAGACTTCTACACATTTAGGACATGTGCATCCGATTTCAGCCAAACCTTCTTAGTTGCCTCTTGCGACATGCGTGGTGGGTAACAGTGGTTCTATTCTTTCCATCCCAAAATTTGGTCCCCGGTAACCACTCGGGCGGATGATGTTGCTAAAGCTGTCGCCATGAAGTGTGCAAGTGGTGATTCTATTCTTGTACCCAGTGAATAACATGAAAAGACCCATGGTCTGCGAATTAGAGTGGACCACATCACTACTTCACATCCAACTGATAATTCTTGTACCAGGCTGCATTACTACAGTTTGCTCAGTACATTTGGGAAATAAAGATGAAAATTAGAAGAACAGTCGGAACAATACCTGCTATTAGATTCATTGAAAAACAGACTCAAATGGTTTGGCACTTGGTGAGAATGAACCCGAATACACCAGTTGCAAGAGCGTACAACCTGAAATGGGAATCATCAAAGGAATCATCAAAGGCAGACCAAGAAAAGATGGAGTTACAGACATCTTAAACGGGATACCTCCTCGTATCAAGCGACCAGCGTGCACTATCTCGAAACCGATCATCAGTTAAACCTGCTGAGCCTAACTGCAAAAAAAGTAGAGAATGAAGAAAGAGAAAAATTAAATTTGGTTCTAACTATGGCATGCTGAAAACGAAACTTGCAGATATCTCACTATAAAAGACAATGCAATACAACTAGTGGCCATTCTAAGAGAGATTAACAGACAAATGAGAGATTTACTGAACTATAATGTTTGTTCATTTTGCCTTCAGGATATTGATTTGTCTTTCTATTTTTGTTGTGTTGCAAATGGACTTGCAAATTTGTGTTGAATCATTGCGTATGGAACGGAAAGATTGATTGGAAATTAGTTGTGTTCAAAGCAGATTGCAAAATGGGTTGACATGTATATTGCAGTGCTGATTAGTATTGATTTCTGTGGTTTACTTTCTGAAGGAGGTTGCTGTAAGGTTTCTCTATTGTTGGGGAAAGTTAATAGTAGTATCATGTTAGGAAAAGTGTTTGTATGTGGATGTCAGTTTGTGCTTTAGAACAAGGCTAAATTTGTGCTTTAGAACAAGGCTAAATTTGTGCTTTAGAACAAGGCTACATTTGTGCTTTAGAACAAGTCTAAATTTGTGCTTTAGAACAAGGCTACATTTGTGCTTTAGAACAAGTCTAAATTTGTGCTTTAGAACAAGACTAAATTTGTGCTTTAGAACAAGGCTAAATTTGTGCTTTAGAACAAGGCTACATTTGTGCTTTAGAACAAGGCTCATTTGCTGCTTTAGAACAAGGCTAAATGTGTGCTTTAGAACAAGGCTAAATTTGTGCTTTAGAACAAGGCTACATTTGTGCTTTAGAACAAGACTAAATTTGTGCTTTAGAACAAGGCTAAATTTGTGCTTCAGAATGAAACTACCTTTGTGCTAGACTGATGCTACCTTTATGCTTCAGAACAAGGCTATCTTTGTGCTACAGACTGATGCTACCTTTATGCTTCAGAATGAGACTACCTTTGTGCTACAGACTGATGCTACCTTTATGCTTCAGAACAAGGCTACCTTTGTGATTTATCAAGTGATCGATATGGAACGTTTAAAGAAGAAGACTAGCAGGACTGAGACATGCTAGAAAACTGTTCTGAGAACTGATGAATCTACATCAAAACAGGCATAAAACACAACAGTGAAAAACACATTAAATAAAATTCACCAAGGTCTTTCTTGAGACTATCAAGATACCTCTCTTTACTGCCTGTGTGATACCGCTTTTTTAGAATGGTGTAGGGCAGGGGGGACATGACCCTGTAGAATTTAACTGCCACATGGCCAGTGCAGTCACTGCAAAACTGTTCAGGCTAGGAATTTTTCTTATGTCCCTGACAGAAAAACTCTCTGACCTTACCTGGGATCGAATCTGGGTCTCCCGAATGGGAGCTCATGCTGTAATCTATTTGACCAGACTCTCTTCTTCAACATATCAATCAAGTGCCATGCTGGTTGTCAGAAGCGATCATGTCTTTCCACATCTTCTGTCTCTGGTACAATCCATCAACTATGTCACCGAGCCATTCGCACACGATTTCAAGCAGTGCTGAATTTTGTCTCCTCTATCTCTCTTCCCTGTATATTGCCTGTTGGAACCAAATGTGTACCAATAAGTAGGTCAACTAAATATACACATGAATAATGTAAAATTACAACAGACTCCAGAATTCAAATATCTCGGGAGTATATTCACAGAGATGGAAAGAATGGCCAGAGAAATCGTAACAAGATGTAAGAACAAGCGCAGTGAGATACAATCACCACTATTAAAACATCCAAGCATTAACATGCGTCAAATGACACTGATAAACTGCATATTTATTCCAACTCTCTGCTATCAGTGTAAACATGGCCCCTGACTAAGACACAGAAGAAAGATTACAACATGTGAAATGAGATGTCTCGAGCTGTCAGCGTTACAGAGAGATAGAGTGAGAAAGCGAGAATATCAGAAGCATCGTTGGTACTATAAAGAATCAAGTGATTCGGCCATCTAATGAGAATGCAACCACATTTACTACCATCATGTGCCTACAATAATCGACACTCAGGGCGCGGAGCACGAGGCAGGCCAGAACCGATGGATAGATAACATCTCAGAGTCCTCTGAGCATGGACTGACACGTCAGCGCAACACATGGCACAGATAAACTAACTCTCCCGACGGCTTCACTGCAAATGTGGTTAAGATTAGAAGATAACCAAATGTTCTAAGCTGCCCCTTCTAATTATATGTCCGAACAATCTTGATTGTTTGCTTCTTATTCAATTGATTAGATTATGATACTTCAACTTACACAAGTAAATAAATCAGACTTGACACTGTGAGAAACAAAACTGTATTGCTAAAAAAATAACATGATTTGTTGACATATATTTTATCTTGTCCACAGTGCAAGAGTCAACCGACTGCTCAGAGAAAGAAGAAAAGTGAAAAAAAAAATGGTTTGTTACTTGTAATATTCATATATTTTGTCTCAACTATCTTTGTTATAATTTTGTTTGAACTTGTTTGAACCGTTGTAAATGTGGACTACTGACATTAGTATCAGACTAGATATTTTGCTAAAGTTTTGCAACTATTACTAATGAATGAAGGGTCTCTGCTGGCTAAGTCATTGCCTTGCGTTCCCAAAGGTCATGGGTTTAAATCCTACTTTGAATGCTCTATATCGTCCACTTATTGAACAACCCTTTTGTTTATCGTGAATTGAGCTTAATGGCGATTATGCGTTGTGTCATTTATCTACAAGTAGGTCATCATATCCGATTTCTCGACACTTTTTATTTACTAGGTAGGTTTCCCTAAGCAGCTACTACAGTTGCCTCTTACAACTTGTAAGTTGCAGTCTTACTATTCTTTGCTTCCTGTTGAGATCACAACACACAGTGAGTTTGAATCATAATTGTGCCGTTCTGTTCTATTCTCTGGTGCATTTCTTCAGGGATCCATATGATTGTTACGTGGTTATTGATTTTGTGCTTTGTGCAATACTCTTGGCAGGTGATGGGCTATTTATGCTGTGAGGACTAATCTATATTGTTTAAACCTGTTCAATAAAGTCAGCGGAGAAGCAACATGTGACATCAGTCGACTTGAAAACTAAGCATTGGAAAAACCTGACAGATCTGAAGCTGACTGCCCTGTTTGTGGTCCGCCGTGAATTAAGCGCATGACCAAAGATTGCCGCAGCAGTATAAGAAGAAAAGTGATGTAATCATCCATCATCATCACCTAGTCACCTCTACTTCAGTGTTTCTTTGGTACCAATTGAGACTTAGTTAACCTGATTGCTGTTACACTTCACTGTTGAATTGAACCCTACCAACAAAGCAATCAACTAACACTATACAGCTGTGTCTCTGATGACTGGGACACAGATGAAATCTCTATGCAACAAATATTTTCATTATTTTGGAATTTATAAATATTATGTGTTTCATGCAGTACCTATCTCAAGATGAAGAATCGACTTCATTATACTATGGTTTACCCCAAATCGATCTGTCCTCCTATGAAATGGCATGCCACATGCAGGTATTCTGAACTCCCATAGCTCGGCAACAATCCTAGAAATCTTTGGGAAAAATTCATTCATGAACAGGGCGGCATGTTTGAATCGAGATCCACGATCTTTGTGTTGCAAAACAAGGGATTAATCATAGCCACAAAGAGAGACCACTTGTCATGTATTCCATGTTATTCTTGCATCTATGATAAATGTCTTTGGTTGAAATTTGCTATGTCTTGCTTATGTACTTTGTAAACTACCTCACTTCTTTTCTCTAATCCTGTCTGTTGGTAATCTGCTGATGTGGCCAAACTATTTAATTTGTTGTTTCTTGATGAAACTCAGTACTGATGTTGTATCCCGTTTTCCAGATGTCTTCATTTCTAAACTGGTCTCTTCTTGATACTCCAGCATTCTGCGTAGACACTTCATCTCTGTTGTGACTACCTCACTTCATGTGTTCCATATTTCATCTTTGTACAAAGTTTTAAATAGATCTTAAAATCCAGAAATAACTTAAAATCAAAGAAAAGTGGCTAATGTTGCAAATAAGAAAGAGGTGAAACACGTAATAAAAAAGTACTGTATTTTTTACAATACAACATTTTGACCAAAACACGATACAACAGGAGTGACAAATTTCACGCACACTAAAAAGACTTCGACAGACACATCCCAACGGACACGAAGGACTGGAGATGACCATTATGGAAGGAGACATACCAGCAAAGAAGAAGAGGGGAAGACGGAGAAGATAGATTCAGGATGTAACTGATAGTTTGAACATGACCGCTGCAGAAACAGGACATCTGGCCTCTGAGGGGAGAAATTCTGAATGACTGTTACGGTGACAAAATTCTGCTCCCGGACAAGCTATTTTTTCTTCTTCTTCTTCAGCGATCTCTGTTCATGCGCTTAATTTACTGTGGACCACAAACTGGGCAGACAGCTTCAGGTCTGTCAGGTTTCCCCAAAGCTTAGTTTTCAGGTCGACTGGGTGTGGCCACATGTTGCTCTCAGCTCACACAGAAGAGGACAGTCTTGCAGGATATGCTCTGGTGTCTGTTCTGCCTGCTGACACTGGCAGAGAGCTGTTTGACTTATTCTTAGTCTGTATAAGTGTTTGTTGAGTCTGCAGTGTCCGGTGCATAGTCGAAATATAATGACCTGGTCTGTTCTGCTTAGGTCTTTGAGGGAGTCTTTTCCATAATCATATCCAGTGTTTGTCTTCCAGTCTACTGCAGATTTTCTCTGTATGAGGTTTGACCTCTTGAAAGACAAAGGTTGGTAAATTTGCCTTTGGCACTGCCCTCCTTAGCTAAGACATCAGCACTCTCATTGCCTGCAATGCCACAGTGAGATGGAATCCACTGCAAGTGAATTTCTGCCTTTCTGAAAGCTGAGCAAGTTCTCTTTGTAGTTTTTGTACTGTGCTGTCAGTGGATTTAGCCTCCAGGGTTTGTATAGCTGACAATGAGTCTGTAAGAAATACCATCTTGCTTGCAGCTGCTTGCAGCTTATTCATGTGCTGTGCTGCCATCAGAAGGGCTGAGTTCTGCTTTGTAGTTGGAACATATTCTTCCAGTAGGAGCCGCTAGAGACACAGTGGTAGCATCTGGGTGCCTAATGTACACTCCTGCTCCACCATTCATAGTTGCCTCCATTGCCGATCCATCTGTGTAAATTCTTATCCAGCTGTCTTCTGAAAACATGTAATGGAGATGTTCCATTGTAATTGCTTTTTTTTCACTAGATTAGGCTCGGCATCTTTGCTTAATAATTTAGGGATGGAGGTTGAGAAGTTTAGTGGTACTGAGTCTGGTTCCCAGTGATCAAAAGCAATTCTTCAGGTATGGAATTATGATTTAGTAGTTCCAAGTATGACTTTCCTATTTCTTTTGCTTTGTGATTTAGACTTGTACGCTTTAGTCTGTTCTTTGTTCTAGCCGCCATTTTTCATGCAGTGGATGGTGAGGCATTCTTTT
>JADZMA010002079.1:0-13434 GCA_020796225.1 Arion vulgaris
TGCGTCAGGTAATTCAAAACCCAAGTGACCGCTTATTGCGTCGGTAATATCTAAACCAGTGACCGCTTTTCGTCAGGTAATTCTAAACCACAGTGGGCTTATTGCGCGGTAATATTAAACCACGTGGTTTATTGGTGGGGAAAATTTTTCCAAAATTTTTCCCCGGGGTACTCCACAGGTTTTGGTGGGTTATCAAAACCCACGTGATTTGGCGGTAATATCAAACACGTGACGTTTATTGCGTCGGGTAATATCTAAACCAAGGGATTGGTCGGTAATATCAAACCCGAGGGGAAAGAAAGGGGGAACCTCCGTCGAATTACCCCTAGAAAATTCATGTCTCCCAAAAGTCGAACAACGAAATAAAACCAGCCCCAAAAAAACAACACCGATGAAAAAACTTTAAATATGGGAAATGGAACGTCGAATCTGAAAAAGTGGTAAACTGAAACACAAAAGAAATGCAAGAACAGGACTTAAAATTTGGGAATAAGTGAAATGAGATGGATAGGTGCAGGAAAATGTATTCAGACAATTTTAGAATAAAATTTTTGGGAGAAACAATCCCCGGAGTAGGATAATATTAGATGAGAGAGGAAAAATTGAAAGGATTCTAAATATAAGAGAGTAATGCTAAAAACTGGGTCCCCAATTTAATATCAACATCATACAGATATACGCACCAACAACAGATAGTACAAAAGAAGAACGTATTTCCAACCGTTACAAATAGCTAAAAAAAGTAAAGGCTCATGAAGTAAATTGAAGGGTGATTAAAGTAAGGTAGGCTTTAAAAAAGGTAGAAGACAACTGGAGGAGGGGCCTGGGAGAAAAAAACGATGGGGGGAACCCCTTTAAGAATGGGCAAAATAAACAACATGAAAATTTGGGAAACATTGGTTTTAAAACTCACCCCAGAAGACGGGACATGGAAAGTCCCAGATAAAACACAAATCATGACATTTGATAAAAAAAGTTTTCAAAATGATCAAAAAAAACAAGACCAGGTAGATTGAAGTGACATACTAGATGGGAAAAGTAAGAATAAAACTGAAGAAGATAAAGAGGAGGCAAGAAAATCATATCAACTCATAAATTTCAAGACTGACAAAAAGTAAAAGATTTTTTAAAGCATTTTCAAAAAAAGATAAAACAGGGAAAAAAATAAAAAATAGAAAACTTTGAGTCAAAGTAATTCAAAAAAGTAAAAGGAATAAAAAAAAAGTAAGGGGATCAAAAAAATGGATGACGGAAGACATTTTGGAATTAAGGGAAAATAGAAGGAAAAAAAATAAAAAAGTAGAATTATCAATCAATAAAGAGATAAGAAAAAAATGAAAAAACAGAAAAAAGAAGAATTAAATAAAAAATGCAACAGATGAAAAGAAAACAAAAAAACCCCAAACAATATAAAAAAAAGTAGAGACTTTTGGGAGAGTAAACGTACAACTCTGGATTTTTAAAAAACAAAGGGGGGAGATACCCTGATGAAAAGACAAGAAAATAGAAAGATGGACAGAGACAAGATTTTCGTGATAACAGACAAGAAATAAACATAAATTTAAACCATGAAGGCCCACAAATACTTCCATCAGAAGTTATCAATGCCATAAGACACACGAAAAAAAAAAAACCCGGGCCCAGAAAAATAAAAACAGAAGAAATAGAAAACAGGCGAAGGGGGAAGGGTTTTAAAAAATTTTAATAATCTAAACACGGGATAGTCCCAAAAGATTTACAACCATTTTTTTTACCAAAGAAAGAGGGAAAGATAGAATGCGAAGAACACCACAAACAGCCTCATGAGTCACGTAACAAAAAACTTTTTTGCATTATTTGAGAAGGGTAAAACAAAATAAGACCAGAAAAAGGAAGAAAATTTGGGTTTTTTTTAACGGGAGGAACAAACAACAATATATACAATAAAAAATAATGGAAAGATCAATAGAAATGAAATTGACTTTATTTTTGTTTCATAGATACCAAAAACGATAAAGTAAAAAATGGGGAAATAACGATTTAGAAAGTATAAATATTGATGGTAAAAATCTTAGACTGATAAGAATTTGACTCAAAAAAAACCCCCCATTAGACTAAAAAAGATTAACTATCAGGGGATACAGTTAGGTCGACAAGGTGGTACCCCAAACCTATTCAATTTTATAGGAAAAATTGAGATCTTAGAAAAAAAGAAGAATAGAGTCGGTGGGCAAAAATAAACAACCTAAGAATGATGACACAATTTTCATGGCTACAAATAACACGATCTCAAAACTTGATAGACATACTAGGGAGAAAGTGAAAAGAAAGGATTAACATGAATATAAAAAAAACAGAGGTTATGGTTGTCTCCCAGAAACAAAAAAACATGAATATCAAAATAAAAAACAAACCCTGAAACAAGTCCATCGGGGTTTAAGTATCTGGAACTTCTAACCCAGATAGATGTACCGAGATTAGGGTAGAAAAACCCAACGAAAACAGCTTTTATGAAAAAAAAAACACTATGTGAACTCACACCCAAAGACACTAAAACGAATCCCAATGCATATTGAACCAACTGATGTAGGAGGGAAACAATGCACTGAACAAACAATCAATACGATCATTGGGAAACCACAGAGATGTGGTTTGAAGAATTTGAAATTCCGGAACAAAAAAACAAACTTGAGGTTTTTAAAAACAGGTCTACACAAAAAAACCTTTTTCAAAAGAATAAAATCCAAATCGGTTCTTCGGGCATACCAAGAGAAGGTTTTGAACATTTGGTGACTACATAAAATTCAGGGAAGGAGAGATCGGAAGACAGAGGGGGAAGATGTTTGATGGCCTGCATCTGGTTCACAAAAATCAGTCAGAACTGAACATGCACCAAGCAAAAGGGGAGAGACATGATCCCCCCGGGAGGATGGCATTTATTGAATATTAAACCACAGTACCGCTTTTTCGTGGGAATATCTAAAAACGTGACCCTTTTTCGTCGGTAAATCTAAAAACCCCAGTGACCGCTTTTTTCGTCGGTAAATCTAAACCACAGTGACCCCATTGGTCATGTATTTGATTTATATTTGAGTCCCGACAAACATTTTGCAAAAATTAACTTCCTTGAAAAATTTTAATTTTTATTTTCATGTTTTTGGGCTACACAATCTTCTTAATCCCCTTCTGACCTAGGGAGGGGGCATGGGGTTCAACCAAGATCTTTAAAACCTGCCTACCTAAGGCGCCCTTTCCAGATCTTTTCGCTCTGTCTAGTTTCTGCATTCCGTCTTCCTCCTTGCTGTGTCCTTTTTCCCTCGGTGGCGAACTTTCTTGGTTTTCTGATTTATTTAGCTATCTAGTGTTTTATGGGGAGTAACCCCCACATTCGACCCACAGTCACCCTTACGACATCGTGGAGGAAACAGTGGAATTATACTTTACACTTAATTTAGTCCCGTTAATGACTAGATATAACCTAAACAAGGATAAGTTGATTGGTCATGTCTCGTCTTAGAGAGGTGTTAACCTACTGCATAACATATAAATACAATTTAGTTAATAATAAAATAAATAAGCACAGACTCTTCAATGAAACGATTTTAGAAAACTGAAATCCAAATTATGAGTGAAATATGTCTTGTTTAGTAATTTCCCCCTGTCTTGTATGATTCATGTTCAAAAGTTGTGTTATGCTGTTTCCTGATGTCTATACTTGACTGCACTTCATTTGGAACACTCATTTATGGGAGGTGATTTTTTAATTAGAGGGGCGTTTCTAGATAGTTATCAGTAAATTTTGTTAGAAGGAACCAATCCCCTCATTTTCTTCTAAAACGGATTACGCTTTTTCTTACTTGAACTTGGTTGCGTTGTTGACTTCATAATACGCCTCTGCCACAAAAGTCACGATTTACAAGAATGATGGAAGTCTTTGCTAACTAATTGGACGAATCAGCACAGTTGTCGAATTGCATAGAATGTCCAACTACAAAGTAAAAGCACTTATGAATTTTGTGTGTGTGTGTGTGCTGTAAACATGATACTGCTACAAGTTTGATTCAAGTGTAGATATGTTTGTTTTGTTTTTAAGTGTATTTACTCGATGCCTTTTTTTCTCGTTTCAGTGTTACGTTAGACATATGTAAGAATTGGTTTCAACCTGTCTTCTATGCTTCTTGAATTATATGTAGTGTTCTGTGACATTCGTCACTCCTGTTGTATCGTTTGCTTGACAAAGGCATTTTGGTCGAAACGTTGTATTTATAGTTATTGTGTTTGTATTTTGTAAAACTACAGTACTTTGTTATTACGTGTTTCGCAATTTTTCTATAGGAAACGACATCTGTATTTTGTACGTGTTTTGTCGGGGTTCAAATGAGGATGGGTCGACCAGGGGCTTGGGTCACAAAAGTTACACCCCCACTGTTGTATTGAACACAGACCACTTGCATAAGAAGCAAGTGTACTAACAACTCGCTCTGCTTCTCCATTTCATTGATATCCCCCGTGTGTTGCCAGGGCTCAGGGGAGATAAAATGAACACTGCGACCTATGGCATGTCGAAAGGGTGACTTAGGTAGGAGCTCAGGAAGCTACACTAGTAAAGAAAATCGTAGCAAAAATTTGTATGTGTTGGCCTACTTGTAGGCGTATAACTGTCACAACGTACAATCTCTCTTAGGCTCAGATCACATACAAATTACAAAGAGTGGTTTAACACGAGAGTCGTAAAATATGACAGAAGTCTGTCAACCACTTGTAACAACGTTATAAGAAGGTGAAGATGGAGATAAGTTGGGCGTGCTCTGAGAAAAAAATGATCAAAGAATCCAAAGCCGGCATTAGTTAAAGCAAGAGTTTCAGAAAAAAGGGACGCTAAAGAGAAACTTTAAACGAATTTCATTGAAAGAGACAGGACATATCGAAATGTCCAGAAGAGATTGATCGAGTTGCCCGGGGTAGAGCGGTATGAAGATATTGCTTGCGGGCCCATGAACTATAATAGAAAATGATTTGAGAACCCCAAGGGAAGCACCAAGTCAATAAAAATTTATCACTAAATAAAACAATGAACCTGAAAGGGACTCCGGGAAAAATCCTAATTAAAAAATGAAGGATTCGAACCACATTATTATTTCTTACGGAAACCCCATTCATACCTACATACGGGCGTTTCTTAAGAACATGCAATTAGATTTTACTACTATCATTATGTAAAGTATAACTGTATTAGGAAATGTATAACTGTATTAGGGAAATGTATAACTGTATTAGTTGGAATGTAAAACTGTATTAGTTGGAATATATAACTACATTTTTCGGGAATGTATTGGGAGGAATGTATATATTCCCAAAAGAAGTTTTTACTTAAACAAATCCAGTCAACTACTAGATTGCAGGGCTGGATTGAAGATTGAAGCAACAAGAAAGAACAGTACAAAGGTGTATGAGTAGGCTCATCAATCAACATTGAACTTTACGATTATTTGCTGGATGCTTAGGATATATTGCGAAGGAGACAGACCTGGTCACGTCTGGAGTGCAATGAAGATATTTCAAACTGGAACTGAAATTATATATACAATTGTAAAAGTATCTCATGTAGTTTATGTTTTAGTATTTTGAGTATTTTGCATTCATTAACCGTAATATCAAGACCAGGATGAAAGTTACGTGAAGGAAGTGGGTAAGACCAAGCAATGACCGAAAGAGGAAGCTGCACTTGAATCGTGTACTACTAGTCCCGGGTTCGGTCTCAAGGAACTGGTTTCAACTAAGTGCGTGCGTACAGGTCGGACGGAGAGGGAGAGATGCCATTAACATTGATTACGCAGTTGATCTAAAGGGGAAGTGAGTCGAGTTTGCCTGTTTTTTTGTTTTATGATGTTGATTACAAGATATATGGGCAAAGGCACATAGGGACAATCCCGCGAGGATTAGTGTGCTGGCACTAATCAATATCATACCTCATCTCCATGTGGTGATCCTGGTAACAGACATTGGTTCCTGTCTGGCTAAGCAGGTAGGGATCGAGAGATTACGGGCGTAGGTATGATGCAGTCGTAGTCACGTTGGCTGAGATCCCCCTGCAACACAGACGGGGCGGAATCCTAAGTGACTTAATGCACCCCCCTCCCGGCCGAGGGAAAAAAGCTGAACGGATGGACAAAAGGGGATGCATCTACAGAAGAGACGTGGACCCGCGTGGAGCAAAACTTGGGCCTAGAAGTTGAGTAGCTCCGCATGGGTGAAACTCGGATCTCTGAGGGGGGGCCCCGGAGTTGAGACTCGGGTCTGGACAGGCTAGAGGCATGACGAATGTGTGCAGGTAAAAACCAATAGATACGGTGGGGCAGGCACGAAGCAGAGCGAACACGGTGGGCCCAACGATGGAGCAGAGGTGCAGTGCGAGGATGTAGCGGGGTTAAGTGAGCGGACCACTCACATGTAGAAAAACTGGAAAGCCCAGAGGTTTAATCCAGTGTGGTTTCCGTCGCGGGAACTACTCCCGCCTTAGTTTGATTGGGGACAATAAAAACCCAGCGAAGAAACCTAAACAAAACGCAAAACTGAACAGAAGGAAACCAAATAACCCAAATAACGAGGGTAACCTGGGTAGATGACGCCAAAAACCCCGGGAGGTAGGTCGTCTAGGTCCTACTTGAAAGAAAATGGCAACCTGCTGCCTTGCTGGGAAGTCAAAGACTAACGGAGAACAGCCAGTAAACGCTGGCTGAAACCGGACACGTCACGAAGCATAAACACAAAAGTCCAAACATGAACGATGTAACGTAAAAATAAGTTCTTGGCAACGCCTTTTTTATATCATAATAAGAATGATCAAAACGGCCAAAAAAGAACGATCGAGAGAGAGAGAGAGAGAGAAGGAAATATACAGACAGAGAGGTAATGGGTTTTGATAAAAGGATGAAAACTTTGCGGGTAAATTCATCAGTCACCACAGACGGGGGGAAATTTGTGGCGAAGGGGTTCAAGTTGTGGGTTCGAACTTGGACCCTGTCGTTCGATTCACAATCATTTTTCAGATATCTCTAAAGATTATTACTGTGCTATTAAGTGTGTGTTTGCTCAACGCCTCGACAAGTACTGCCATTTCTACAAAGTCCCCCAACTCTGCTTTCAAAATCTTCTCCATGTCCAAGAAAATAAATAAATCCTTGTTTCAGAATGAACTCACTCGATTTTTCCCTTTTTGCGATGGTTTCACGCTTCTAAATCATAAAATAAGTTGCCTCTATGAAGATGTATGTCATTTGGATTTCCCTCGAGTTCCCCATAGCTTGCCATGTAGCCGTTCATAAAGGCCATGTTTCTTTTCCTTGGTCTATGTATGATGGAATGCCCCGGGATGTGCTCGGGAGTCTGTCCTTTTTGTCTGTCATGCACACTGTGCAGTGTGACAGGCTGTATGTTGTACATGAGATGACTGAGCCTGCAGTGACCTGTTTTTGGGCAAGTTTGTTGTGTCTTTTTCTGTTTAGTCTGCTGATGGGATCTTGTGGGTGTTTGATGTGGGTTTTTGCTCCACAACTCTTTGTATTAGCTTGATATTTTCTTGATTTCTTGTAGTGACACTGGGTGTTGGCTGTATCAGTTTTGTTCCCTCCTTGCCAGCCTGTCTGCTTTCTCATTTCTGGTTGCCACAGTGGGCTGGTATCCACTGGAGAATAATTTGGTTTGTGTTATAAGCTTGTTTAGCTGTAGTGTCAGCCCCCTCATGTCCTGGTACCACGTGGACTGGTACCCCAGGAATAATCGGGTTTTGTGTTCTGAGACTTGTTTAGCTGTAGTGTCGCCTCCTCATATTATTTTGTGGTTCCTTATGGGCCTCAGGACACGATCACACAGAAGACAAATAATTAGTGTATTTTCATTCCTGCATTATTTTGTGACATCAACAATTGCCTGTTGTTCAGCTCTAAAATGTGTTAGAGTTCTCGTGGATATGATTTTGTATTGGTATGTGTTGAGTTTAATGATGATTATGGTTTTTATACCTCAGGTTGGGGACATATGCACCCTAGGTTGAAGGGTGAAGGAGAAGAAGAATGACATATGAAACCCTAGGGTTGAAGGATGAAGGAGAAGAAGAATGACGATAATGAAGGAAAGAAGAATCGAACGATAATAAAGGGAAAAAGAATGACGATAATGAAGGAGAAGAATGATGATATGAAGGAGAAGAAGAATGATGATAATGATGGTGAATATGGTAAACAAGAAGAATATATAGTATAGAAAATGAAAATAATACAAGAATTGTTTCTAGAAAATAATAAAGAATTTATTAGAAAATAATAAAGAATTTTACTAGAAAATAATACAAAATTGTTACTGAAATAATAAAAGAATTGTTACTAGAAAATAATACAAAAATTGTTACAGTAAATAATAAAGAATGTTACTAGTAAATAATACAAAAATTTTTACTAGAAAATAATACAAGAATTGTTACTAGTAAATAATACAAGAATTGTTACTATAAAAAATACAAGAATTGTTACTAGAAAATAATACAAAAATTGTTAGTAGAAAATAATACAAGAATTGTTACTAGAAAATAATACAAGAATTGTTACTAAATGACTTTTTATTGACACAATAATTGTACTCATGAAAATGTTAATCAACAGTATAAATAAAAAAAAACTATACAAAGTCGCCTGTAGAATTAAGAAAACAATGATGTTCAAATGAAGATACAACTACACCAATTCACATTTTAACTCCCAACAAAGCACAGGTCTTCAACAAAGACCTTCCAGCTCTTCTCCCCTTTGCCATTTCCTTCCAAGTCTTGGTAGTCTTTTAATATCAGCCTCAATCTCTTCTCTAGGTATTTCAGCCTTCCTCAACTCCTCTCCCCCTGTGAGTTCCAAAATAATGCATGTCTTAAATTGAAGCATAAGATCATATTACAACAGAATATCAGTGGAGATTATAGACTTTCAGTTTGAAGATGGTGGCGAGCGGTATTTGAAACGAGTTAGTGGTGACTTTGGACTATCTCGTCCTATTTCTATGTTTTATGCTGGTTTATGTTGACAATTCTGCACGCGGGATATGTATATTCATAGGGGGAATATTGTTTTTGATAGATGGCCATTCAGGAGTGGGATGGCGTCCGATGTTTCCCGTTGCTAACATGCGTGTCCTTTAGCTTATTTATGTTGGTTGGGGATAACCTCTCTTGTGACAAAGGCTGAACTTAGCTAGTATTTTAGAAGGCGCACCAGAAAACATAGTATCACCATACCCGCTTATATATAATGATTATACCATGTCTTTAAATGTTCAAAATATCTTAATTTTCTCCTTCTTTATTGTAGCATTAACCAGTTTTCTTTGATTTTGAGTTCCTTCAGTATAGATTCTATTTGTTTCTTCTCTGTTCTGATATACAAAAGGGACTCTTCGTAACACTATATTCAAAAGTACTTATATGTTTTTCCACTGCCTTATTAAATGTCCATGTTTCCAACCCATATGTTCCATTGGACTATTCATATAAAGAGACACAAATGGTTGTAGAAGACAATTAGGGAAGGAAACACCCTTGCACAGAGAAGAGGAAGATTACTATTCAGGATGTAACTGATGATTTGAGCATGATGGGTGCAGAGGCGGGACATCGGGCCCTATGAGAGAGGAGAAATTCAGGATGCAACTGATGATGTGAGCATGATGGGTGCAGAGGCGAGACATCTGGCCTATGAGAGAGAGAGAGAGAGAGAGAGAGAGAAATTCAAAAGGATTGTTAGAATGGCAAAGTTCTTCTCAGGACAAGCTACTAAATGATGGTGATGTTGCTAATAAAATACATGGATGCAACTTATCACTAATATGAAATCAGTATATGAGTTTAGTGTTAATACTGGAACATTTCGTTGAACTTGTTTCTAGCACCACGTTATTACCATACTGTCGTTGTACTTCATTGATGTTGTCTTATTACCATACTGTCGTAGTACTTCATTGATGTTGTCTATCCATCTTCTACTTGATCTTCTTTATCATGTTAGACCATATCTTGTACTGTTGTAAGTTTAAACCATTCGCCCTTCTCTGCCGATATAATGGTTCGTAATATTTTATAAGATGACGCAAAGTCAATTACTGACGTCAGTATTTACTGTAATAAAAAGATTATGGAAGAATAAATATGCCGAGGAACGTTTTGTTTCCATCCAGAAGCCTTTCAGCTCTTCGGTGCCATGGACGTCGTACCTTTGGTTTTCCGGTGCACGAACACCGTAAATCTGGAGAACCTGTGTTTTATCAGCCTGCGGAATGGAACCGCACTCTAGGGCTTGCACGTCGTCAATGCGCTACGAACACGCTGTGCAGACGGGATGAAAGGGCTAAAAAGGCTTAGGATTGACTTCATTGTGAGTGTTTCTCTCTGTGGTTTCCCCTTGACCAAGAAATAGCACAACACCTACCGAGAGTAGTGCGCAAAGTTCAAACTCCTTAGTTCTAGTACAAATTTAAAGGGAATTTCGAAATAATGGACATAGATGAACGACTTCTTCTTTATTGAATACTCCATATCGACCACTTGTTAAACCACCCATTGTGATATGTAAGTGATCTGAGCCTAAGAGCGATAGTACTATATGCCATTTATACGCCTACAAATATCCGATTTCTGCATGCTTTTTTTACTAGGGTAGCTTCCTAGGCCCTACCATATTCACTTACGACATGCATTGTAGGTCGCAGTGTTACTATTTTGTGCTCAACTTGTGGGCCCCGACAACACACGGGCGAAAAACCCGAACGATTACGTCTGGATTTAAACCCCACAACATTCACAATGCAAGTGAAACTGCTTGACAAATGTGGTCACGGAGACACACAGAGTTTGTTGCATGTACCAAGCGGTAGTCGACTGCGATATCATTGTCATTATAGTTATATTTGTTTATTTATTAGTGTATTACATCCTATGTTAGCCGTAACTCAATTTCAACCTAAGAAGCATACTACTTTAAATTATATCATGGCCTGCTTGCCAACGAAATAAAACAAATAAACAATAACTGTCAATAATTCAAATGATCACAGTCTTCATTGATCTCAACGGAACATAAGAAATATAACAATCATATCATATCCTTTTAGTGAACGTAGCCATCAACGAGCGTCGTATCTTGCATCTAAGCCTCATTCCCCCTACCCCTTTTCCCGCATCTTGCATCTAAGACTCATTTTCCCAGCTGCATCTTTCACCTAGGCCTAATTTCCCCCTCTGCATCTTGCACCTAGGCCTCGTTTTTATCTCTGCATCTTGGTTTGGGGCCCAGTTTTCAGCTGCATCTTGGTTTAGGTCTAGTTTTAGCTGCATCTGGGTTTAGGTCTAGTTTTCAGCTGCATCTTGGTTTATGTCCTAGTTTTCAGCTGCATCTTGGGTTTAGGTCCTAGTTTTCAGCTGCATCTTGGGTTTAGGTCCTAGTTTTCAGCTGCATCTTGGGTTTAGGTCCCAGTTTTCCCGCTGCATCTTGGGTTTAGGTCCTAGTTTTCAGCTGCATCTTGGGTTTAGGTCCTAGTTTTCAGCTGCATCTGGGTTTATGTCCAGTTTTCAGCTGCATCTTGGGTTTAGGTCCTAGTTTTCAGCTGCATCTTGGGTTTATGTCCTAGTTTTCCCGCTGCATCTTGGGTTTATGTCCTAGTTTTCAGCTGCATCTTGGGTTTTTGGTCCTAGTTTTCAGCTGCATCTTGGGTTTATGTCCCAGTTTTCAGCTGCATCTTGGGTTTTTGGTCCTAGTTTTCAGCTGCATCTTGGTTTAGGTCCTAGTTTTCAGCTGCATCTTGGGTTTAGGGCTAGTTTTCAGCTGCATCTTGGGTTAGGTCCTAGTTTTCAGCTACCCTTGGTTTAGGTTCCAGTTTTCAGCTGCATCTTGGTTTATGTCCCAGTTTCAGCTGCATCTTGGGTTTGGTCCTAGTTTTCAGCTGCATCTTGGGTTTAGGTCTAGTTTTCAGCTGCATCTTGGGTTTAGGTCCCCAGTTTTCAGCTGCATCTTGGTTAGGTCCTAGTTTTCAGCTGCATCTTGGTTTTGGTTCCAGTTTTCAGCTGCATCTTGGGTTTAGGTCCTAGTTTTCAGCTGCATCTTGGGTTTAGGTTCCAGTTTTCAGCTGCATCTTGGGTTTAGGTTCCAGTTTTCAGCCGTATCTTGGGTTTAGGTCCCAGTTTTCAGCCGTATCTTGGGTTTAGGTCCCAGTTTTCTCGGTGTATAATATAAAACAAAAATAAGAATGCAAATAGGAATCTTCTTTGCAGAGAATCCAAGTATGACATGACAAAATTATTTTATATCTTAAAATTTTTTTGACAGATGTGGATCCTAAACAGCATGACGTTGATGTTTTTGCATTCTGTCTATTCTGATAACGTTAATGATCTTTCTCCCAAAATCTCATCACCCCACACACACACACACACACACACACACACACACACACGGGGATTTCCTTAAACGTGTGACTTAGTTTTTTTTCCATGCGTTGTCAGACCGTAGCAAGGAAATATATCCCCCATGAAATATAGAATTTTGCTGTTAGTCCCTTACATAAGAAATGTGTCATTCTCACCATATCAATTGTATAATGTTCTCCCATTATCTTCCTTTCTCTACTTCTTCTTCTTCTTCTTCTTCTTCTTCTTCTTCTACTTCTACTTCTTCTTTTTCTTCCTTCTGTGTTTGTCAACTATGAATTAATGCGTACTCTGGTATGGCGCTTCTGACTTATTGTTGCGTGAAGGCAAGATGTGACGTAAACACAACACACCAATGCTAGGGCTGATAATTAGATTTCCACATGAATAAATTTATGGAAATCTGTACATCGGGTTTGGGGTGATCTTTAGAGAGAGAGACCCGATTTGACACCCAAATCCTCAACCAACTCATGCAAAGTCTTCCTATCTTAGCCTCTCTCATCTCCTTCCATCTCCTGCATCTCCTTCCATCTCCTTCCATCTCCTTCATCTCCTTCCATCTCCTTCCATCTCTTCTGTATATCGTTAATCTCTACCTCCAAATTTCGTCTTGTGTATTTTTATCCTAACATTTCGTTTACCATGTGGGGTTTCCCGAAAAAGGGCCCCTTTTTGTTTATATTTCTCGGTTTTAGCTGCTCTAAAAATTAGTCCACTTGAAAAAGGGGTTTATCTCCATCAAGTTGTTCCACATTCTCCAAAGTTCGTTTCTTTAATGTCATGGATAAAACACAGGTTTAGTTTCAGTTGAGAACGTAAAAGAAACATTAGCAGGGAAAATAGATAAGTAGGGCTGAGAGGCCACAGCCGGGCAAAATTAATAACAAAGATTAAAATAAAATATATTTTTCACCAACTCAAAATTATGTCAGGAGCCTAGAGTGTACCACGAGTTTGTGCACTGTAGCTGAGACCTTCATATGTAAGAAACA
>JADZMA010002080.1:0-13433 GCA_020796225.1 Arion vulgaris
ATTAGTGTGAGCCCAGGGGGTTGATTGTCTCCTTCCATGAGGGCATGAAAGCCAGCCAGTTCAAAGGCAGAAATCTGATAGTTTCGAGGTTAAGAGTGAAGTCAAGCGGGGTTTTGCCCTTTCCCCACACCCTTTTTAGCATCTTCGCCCCTTTTTTAAACCCAAAGCCGGGGAGGGCTGAGGTGTTTTCATCCGCACAAAGATCTGATGGTTCATTTTAACTTTCCCAAGGGCCCAAAACAAAAACGACAAAAATTCGGCCCCCCTTTTTTCGCTGACGATGCTGTTTATTCCCCCAGTGAGACTACACTGCAAAGTCTAATTAATAATTTGTAAAAGGGCATGCGACCTATTTTCTCGGCCTAAAGTGTCTCCAAAACATTTTGTACAAAGGTCAGGGAGGTAACACAACAAATATCATTTTAAAGGGAACCATCTAACACCAGTTAAAAAATTTTGCTATCCCCGGGTCCATGGTCACTGCCAGTCTTTCTCTTTTATGAAGAAATCAACGCTCGTGTGGGGAGTGGGCTACCTTTGGGCAAACTTTTCAAAGGGGAGGGGGGGACCACTGGCGTACCCAGGTAAACGCCCCGGGGCGGTCCGTTCAAATGTCCCCCCCAGTGCCCCCACACGACCCTATGCTGAATGGTTAGGTGTAGCTAAATTTTCATACATACTCTCCCTCTAGGCTCATTTTACTCTCCCCACCGGAGTTACTGCTTACATGAGCCCAAGGGAAAAAACCCAAATCCAATACCAAAAAACAAATAGTTCAAACCCAAAATTTTTAAATAAAAACTGTTCACTTTCAGAACATCTAAATGAAAAAACACGGCAATGCACAGCCCAAAAAAGAATGTCCTTCGACATTTAAAAGTCCTAAAAGGAATGTCTTCTTGTTTTCATTGTGGCAAACAGGTCAATGACATCGTCAAAATCTATTTGTCTTGAAAGCTCGTGTTTGGACAGAACAGCCAGATCCGACAATCTCGACTGGCTCATGGTTGACCGGAGGTAATTTTTAAAAGTTTCTTTTTTTGGGGGCTTTTTTCCACGTGCCACAGAAAAAATATTGTCAGAAAGAATCTTAGAGTCAGCGTAAGATATGGCAATGATTCAAAAAAGTCCCACTTGATGAAAAAACCGGGGGGGAAATTTGCATACAGCCCAGGCTTGGTTTCCCTTTCCAAGTTTATTTCGGCTGCTTGTGGTGTCTTTTAAACGTGGATTTCTAGAAAAAAAGGTCTTCTTAAAGGCAGCTCTCATAACGGCTGTTGAGCGTATTTCTAGACAAAGGTTTTCCCAGACAGGTCATAAACACGGCTGTGAGTTTTGGTAACGAAAAACTGTATTTCTTCGTCGTTGGCACAAAAAAAATGGTCTGGCTGAACGGCAAAAAAAGCCAGCAAAATGTCATTCACTGCCTTTCCTGGGGGTTATCTAACTCCATATAAAAAACGGTCCAGACACTCTAAATTGCTCTCTTGGTCCCCTGCTGCAATGACAATCCAGCATCTTTTGCCTTCCCTGGTAATCTTCTTTTCTTATGATTCTCTTTTTGTAGGGATATCAAGTTCTATTAAAAATTTGACGAAAATTTGAAATGTCCATTGTAGTTTGTAAATGGTAAAAAACTGTTTTTGCAAATGTACATCCTTGCATTTTTGGGACTGTACATGCCCAGCATAATATCAAGGGAAGCTGTCGTCTTTCGACGGCCCATTAATTTGCTTTTAACTTCTTTCATAAATTGGGACAAAGCCGATAGTCATTTTTTTTTCGAACATTGTTCGAAATAAATTAAAATTTAAAAATATAAGAAAAATGACTCCCCAAAAAGAGCTGTTTTTCGCTCAGACAATATTTTCGACGGTTTATAGATTAAAATTAAAATATGTGACGTCATAACGGTCACTTTTCCCCGTTTTGGGTTGGGGTTTTTTACCCCAAAACCCTATTTTCAGACTATTTTCGCACCTTAGCCTGGCTAAAAAATTGTGTTGGAGGTGACTAGTGCCACCCCCCCATATGCTGTCCCCCGGCGGTCCCCCCCCTCCCCCCCTCCCTTAGTTTCCAAAGCGGGAAAAACAAAAAACTGACATTGCAGACAAAAATTAAAAATATATCGAGCCTGTGTAATTAGTTCTTAACTATTGGCTCAGAAACATGGACAGCCTACTCAAGCCCGAGAGGAGACTTAACATCTTTCACCTTCGATGTTCTGCAAGATTATAACATCGGGGTGGTACGACAAGATAACCAACTCTGAAGTACTGAAACGTGCAAACCTGCCTTCCATCATGGGCAGGGCTCAGCAGTAGAAAACTAAAGGGTTTGGGGTTGAAGGAAGAAGGGAAACTTGTCGCATCAAAACAAATGTTGTTCTGTGAACTTTGGGGGAAAAAGGGCAAACAGACCACTACTCAGATAAAAAAGATGCCCCTAAAAGCCTCAATAAAAAATTTTTCTATAGGCCCCGGCCCTGGGAAGGACTAGCTGATGACAGAGTTGTGTGGAAACCCAAATTACAAAAGGCACAGAGTTTTTTTGAGAAAAACTTATGTATGAGCTGAACGTCAAGAGAAAAAAGCGAAAACTCAGAATTTGGGGTCACAGTAAAACACTTGCCAATTGCCCGTCTGTGGGGGCGAAAATAAATATAAATAATATTGGGTCTTTTTTGTTGACTTTCAAAACAGACATTGATATAATATTTCTAAGGGTTTTAAATTCAATGAAAAATGTTTATTAATATTTTATAGGGGGGCATTTCCGAAAAGAGGTACATCTCCTTTTACGTTCCCCCTTTTTTGGATTTTTTTTTCTACCTTTTTTATCATTCTTATTGTGATATATAAACAACCTTTGCCACGAACCTTATTTTACGTCAAAACCTTCAGACAATTTGAAGCTCTTGTGCATGTCCTGCGGCGACGTGTCCGATTTCAACCAACGTTTACTTGGTTCGCTCTCCGTCAGCCTTTTTACTGTCCCCCCCAAACTGGGGGCAGCAGGCTGCCATTTTATTTTGGCAGCGATCCCGAAAGACCTACCTTTCCCGGGGTGTTGAACGTCATCTGCCCCGGTTCCCGGGCTTTTTTGGACTACTTGGTTTTCCTTCCGTCCAGTTTTTGTACAGTTTGTTCCCCTAGCTTTTGATTATCCCCAACGAACCCACAAGGCAGTAATGGGTTTGGCGAGAGCGGAAAACGCACTGGATTCAAGCCTCTGCTGAGTTTTTCCATTTTTCTGCACTTTTGTTGGTCCGCTCACCACCACGCCTGCCCGTTCCCCCACCATCAGCGCCATACATGTCTACCCCACCAGTGGGCCCCCCGTGCATCGTCGGCATGCGTGCCGCTCTGTCCCTGTGCTTGCCCCAACATTTCCATCACCCCACCGTTTCACATTTACCAGCCTCTAGGGGTGTCGGGCCTGGGCCCCAATCAAGGGCCCCCCCCTCAGGGCTCCGGGGTTTCACCCCATGTGGGCCAACATGCAACCATCTCGGCCCCCGTTTTGCCCAAACTGTTTTTCCTTTTGGGTGCACCCCTTTATCCCTTTATGGTTATCCGTTCCCGCTTTTCCTATCAGTCGGGGGAGACGTGCATTAATAGTCACTCTTTCGTACCCCATCCGGGTTGGTGTAGAAAATCTCCCTCAAGGGCAATCCTGAAAAAATGTGTATGTTTGGGGGCTCGTTGAATAATCACATCGTCAAGGGTGACCTACCCTGTGTAACTTTTTTATGAACATACCATCGAGCGCAGGAACCCGGTTGCGCTTCCCTTTGGGAAAAACCTTTGATCGTAGTCTATCTTTCAAAAACCATATTGAACAGACGATACAACGATGCAAACGGGTCTTGCGGCTCTCAAAGTTTTGATGGCCGCACACCTTGAGCAGAGACTACGGGCCCTTTTGTTCGATCGACTGGTAATTTTTGTGGTAGATTAGGACCCCGGAAATTTTTTACGATATCAAGATCACCCAAAGTGAACGACTCGAACGGGTTCAAAAAGAAGGTTTGGTTGGCGGGCGCCAAAACCCCCGGGGAAAACCCTCATTGGGGGAAAATGAGATATAGTTCCTTCGTCACTACGCTCCCGTCATGGGGAATCGCCCAAACCAAGGCATATACGGGGTTAAACCCCGGATAAGAGACATCCACTCAAAAATTTAAAGATTTAAGGGCAAGAGAATCAAGCGTGGCATGTCGTGGAAAGGGAAAAGCTGAGAAACAATTGGCCAGGGTGACTACGGTTGCGACCCTACCAAAAGGGAAGGAAAGGGTCCCAACAGATGGTTTGATGAATTTTCTCAAAGTTATTTTTATTCCCCTTTTTGGGAAAAGAAAAGTAGAGATTGGGGCAACATGGGGAAAGGGTGGGTCTCAATTAAGCAGCTGATGAAGAAAAATGCAAAGGGGTGAAATGTTTTTGTATATACTAGGGTCGGGTTTAACGTGGTGAGAAATCCGGCCAGGGTTTCTTCTTATTTCGCATGGTTTTTTGCAGAGCGAAGTGGGGGGAAAAGGACAATACTTCTAAATATGAGGGGTGGAGGTTGAGGCCGTTACTGCTGCCCTCCATTGGATTTCCGGGGCTTCATTTACTGGGGCAGTTGTTTTTGACCCCGGGCGATGCTTCCAAAAACCAGAAGGGGGGGGTTTCGGAGATGGATGTCGTCTATAAAGGGAAATTTCTAACCTCCAGGGGTTACGGGATATACTGTCCTGGGGATGCGGGTGTTTACGGTAATGGGGGGGACAGGCTTGCATCAACAGCATCGATTGTTGGGGGGGTTGAAGATGGATAAAAAGGGGGTATTCGCCGGGCTCTTCCGGGCTCTCTATTGGGTGAGGACTTTTAAATCGATGTTGAATCGGGCGCGATTTAAGCAGTTTTGGGGTTCCCGGGTTTTTCAAATCGAACTGGGTGCCTGAGAGGCAGAGGGGAAAATTGTGTTTAATCAACGAGCCACGGGGCCCCTCAGAATGCTACTCTTCGATATCTGTTTCCCGGGGGGCAATGAGGTCAGTTTAGTAACCCAAAAAACCAAAACCAATCTGATATTCTGTTTGTCTGTGTTGCAGGCGGATCTCATCCCAAAGTGACTCGTCCATCCCCGCCCCCGACAGGAGCCTCCCCCCGATCACTACCTCTTAGCCAGACAAAAACCAATGTTTTGGCCCGGGTCACCAAATGGGTGGGGTGGGGTCTTTTTATTAGTGCAGCTCACTAATCCTGGCGCGGCGTTGTTCCCAAAGCGCCTTTGACCCCAGGCAAATATGGGTCTTAACAGTATACAAAAAACCAGGTAAAAAATTATTTTTGAATAATCCCCCCACCCCCAAAGTTAACACACGCACATTGTACCGAAGAAGTAGCGATTTGAAGGTACATCTCAAAATAGCTCCACCATTGCCAATCCCAAGCCTGGGCAGGAAAGGGTGATAGCATTATGACATGGCAGCTAAATTTTAAATGTAATGTAAATTATTTTTTTTAAAAGACAATAATACAACTAAACCCCCCCTTTCTTGTTTATTTCATGACACCATTGCAATATCAAATTACTTTATGAGCAGGAGATACCCCTTTGAATGAGATTGAACAAATGCTATTGGTGCGTTTATTATAAAAAAAAATTTGTATCAGACTCGCCAAAATGAACATAAAAGGGAAACCGATATATTACAATATCCGGGTTTCCCCTTAAATTTCCCATCAGACTTTTGGCGTAAATTCAAGATTGGGAAAGTTTCTACGTGGAATGAGGTTTTTGTAAATCACGGGACTGGGGAGAGTTGTTGAGCGGATATATGGGGATGGGGTTAAAATTTTCTTGTGGGGCAAGGGAGACTTGCTCTGGGGGGAGTTTTACCTTTCTATTTTTTACGTTTTTTCCCACCAAACTGCCTACCTGCCTTTGCAGCCGAAGAACCGTGTGCGAGGGGATCTGTCTTAGCAACATTTTCCCGAGTCGACATCATGCCAAATGTTTACGAAGTTTTAGTGGTCTTTTAATCGCTTTTTTTACCCCCCATTTACCACAGGCCTAGCCCCCCATACAAAGTCTCGGGTTAAAGAGGATAATCCCCAATGCCCCCGCGCAGCGTGTTTGTAGCGCGTTGAACGACGGTGTCAACCCCCGGAGTGCGGTTAAACCGCGGCTAGAAAAGCAACAGGTTCCCCAGATTTGCAGTGTTCAGCACCAACCGAAGGTTACGATGTCCAGGGGCGAACGAAGGTGAAAGTATGTTCTGGATGAAGAAAAAATTTGAACTTTTTTTAAAATAGTTGACAAAATAAAAAATCTTGATGTTTCATTGATGACCTTCCACTAGTACAGGTCACTGTCGATAACCCCACATGCAAGCGAAGTATGCTAAAACTGTACAATGTATGTCTAGTTGGTGATAGATTTTTTTGTTTTTGACAGGATTTTGTTATGCTATATAACCTTTTTTCCCGGGGTCTTGCCCCATTTTTTTTCAACAAGGAAGAGAGGCTATTATAATGGCGGGACCATATATGGTCAAAAAGACGACCTATTAAAAAGGTCCATGTTAGAGTGATCTGAATGGCAGAATGTATCCCCCTTTTCATTTTTCAGCCAAAAAGGTTTTAGGGACCTTCTGATTTTTCCTTTTCTTGTTGTTCAGCCTTACATAAGTCTCTTCTAAAGACTCTGCGCCCTTCCTTTTGGTTTCCACACAACTCTGTCATCAGCTAGTCCCCCCCATGTGCGGGGGATCTATAGAAAGTTTTTCTTTGAGGTTTGCAGACATTTTTTATTCGAGCAGGGTCTCCCCGGGGCCTCTTCCCCCCCGAAAGTTCACAGAACAACATTTGTTTTGGATGGATAAGTTTCATTCTTCTACATGTCCCAACCATCTTAGTCGTCTACGGGAGCATGCCCATGATGGAAGGCAGATTTGCACGTTGTAGTACTTCATATTGGTTATCTTGTCGTTCCACCTGATGTTCATAATCTTGCGGAGACATCGAAGGTGAAAGATGTTAAGTCCCCCCGTTCTTGAGTAGGCTGCCCTTTTTTTCGAGCCAAAAAAGAAAAAACCCAACCAAATTTTAGTTTTGTCTGAATGTCAATTTTTGTTGTCCAGCTCCGATATTTGCCGAATGTAGCGGCACTTATACACGTTGTTTTCCCCGTCAAGAGAAAGGCTGGCATGACGGGCCCAAGATAGCAGAATTTTTGCACTGGTGTTAGATGGTCGCCATTTAAAGTGATATTTGATGTCTTACCCCCCGACATAATAAACTTTTTTGGAGAACTTATTGTCAAAAAAAGAGGTCCGTTTTGAAAATTTTAATTAGACTTTGCAGTGAGTCTCACGTGGGCGACAAAGGCAGCATCGTCAGCGAAAAGGAGGCCCTTTTGAGAAGTTTTTCCCTCGTTTTTGTTTTGGGCCCTTTTAAAGGACGAAACAGTGAACCACAATCTAGGGGGATGAAAACATCACACACCCCCCAAGGGGTGGTTCAAAAGGATTGGAAGAAGATACCAAAAGAGGGGGAAAGGACACACCCCTGCGCTATTTAACCCAAAACTACAAGTGCTCCACGAACTGTTGCTGGCTTTCACCCCCTCGGGAAGGGAAAACAATAAATTTGGGAGCAATTTTGGGGGGACAACCAATATACTTCAATATTTTATAAAGATTTGGGCCTGCTGACTTTTCAAATGCCTTAGTCAAATCCACAAAAAGCAATACAGAGGTTTGCTCGCCTTGCATTTTTTGTAGGTAAAGGGGAAAATCATGTCGTTGTTGCCCGTTGCCTAATCCAATTGTGACTTGGAAGAACACGCTCCCCAGTTTCTGTAGTCGTTTTAAAAGGACTAGTGCAAAAGCTTCCTGTTATTAGAAGGAAATCCCTTTTAGGTTAAACCCCCTTTTTATCCCTTTGTTTATAGAGTGTCATACCCATCCTCATGTCCTGGGGGAAGGGCCCTCTCCCCAGCACTGAAAAGGAGATTGTAGGGGGTGGGGCAGGACATCCCTATTGTTTGAGGATTTCTGCGGGAATGTTGTTAGCCTGATGCCTTGCCATTTGAAAGTTTGTTGATTGCTTGGAAAGTTCCTGCTCCGGGTTGATCCAGCCGGTTTTCATGATGTTTCGGTATGATCTGATCGGGGGACTGGGTTTTGGGTTTTTCCCACAGAGTAAAGTTTGGGAATAGTGTTCCCCCCATCTTTCGAGCTGTTTGGTCATATCTGTTATTGCTCACCTGTTTCTGATCTTAGTGGGCAATTTTGTTATGTTTGGTCCCAGAGCCTCTGATTTTTTCTACATTGCCTTGGTGTTGCCCTTTCTGCAGTTTTTGATGCAGAACATAGATTTGCCCATATTCATTTGCACACCTCCTGACTCTCGGAATACTGATTTTGTGTGTCGAAGAGGGTCCTTTAAATTTTTTGAGGGTTTTTTTTTGGATTTATTAATTTTTTCTTTTCCTCAAGTAGAGGGCTTAGGGTTGTTTTATTTTGTTCTACCCAGTCTTTTTTGGAGAATTTCGGGGCCCAAAAGAGTCAATGGAAATCATATATGTTAGATTTTAGTGTTTCCCCTTTTCGTCATTACATTCTCCCATTTCATTTCACACAGAGCAGCCCCCTTTTTGAAAGTCTCCCATTCTCTGTCATCCCCATTTTGGTGTAGCTGACTTTGGGTTTGGGTGGTCTTCTTGTTGAATAGGTTTTCCTTTGGGAAATATTTTGATTTGCTGATAACAGTGGATGATCTTATCCCGTCCCGCTGGAAAACTGGATTTTCATTGGGTTTATGTGTTTCTGCGGTAAAAAATCAAGCTGATGCCAGTGACCTGATCTTGGGGGGACCATGACACCCCGGGCTGTGTTTTACGAAAAAAAGATTTGTCACACATGTTGTTTTGGGAGCAGAATTTGCAGTCTTTGACCATTATCGTTTATATTTAAAGCCATGATGACCCAGGATAGGGGCCGACTGGGGATCAGATCCTATGAGTGCATTTAAGTCGCCCAATATAAACAGTTGCTCATCTACAAATGAATTAACGAATTCTGTAATGAGTCATAAAAATTTTCTTTTTCTTCGCAGACGTGCTAGGGTTTGCGGGAAAATACGATGTTTTGGAGTCCACTTTTACATTAGCGTAGGATATTTTGTTCTGATGCAGCTACTGGTGATGAATAGCTTTTCCCCAAATCTATTGTGACCCAAACCGACTATACAGTCTGGTGATTGGTGCAGGCCCCCAGAAGAATTTTAATTTTTTTTTTACTGAACCACAGTCTGAAGCCGGTTTTTTGGGGCTATGTCTCCTGCAGTCTCTCAAGTTCTCGTCTTAAAAAGCTGTTTTCCTGATGTCTTTTTTTTTCGTTTTCAGGTTTTAAAGTCCCGGACACATGGTCCTTACCCCTGTGCCAAATCAAGAGGTTTTTTTTTTCTTGTGTTTCTTAATGTTGCACCGTGTTGTGCTCGAGCCGAAAGATGAATGTTTTCCTTGTGCCAGCCTCAGTGAATGGGGAATGTGCCTTTCCCATTTTTTCACAAACCCCCTTTACCCTACTGTTTTTTTAAAAGGAAAAACAAAGTCTAAGTTTGGGAAACCAGCAGGGTTTTCAGGAATGCCAGAAGATGCAAGGAATAAAACTTAACCATCAACTGCCGGTCCTCCTCCGGATTTTGGTCAAAGGGTTTTTCCCCCTAGCCCTCTGCATTACCGGGACCCACAAGGGTGGGGATTTTTTTTCGGTTTTCTCCCCGCCTTTTTACTCTCCCCCACCTCTCCACAAGGCAGTGTGTGTAGCAAAAAAAAGTAATACTGGGAAATAACACAGTATGACCATAGCATTAATGATTTTCCCCTCTCTATTGATAACGCAGCCGTTTAACTAGTTCAAAGCAGATAATAGTTTCTTATATACTTTAGTATTTTATTCGAAACTACTGAGTAAATTTCAGTTAAACTTCGCTTTGTTGATTTGGGGGTAGCCCCACAACTATTTTTTTGGTACTGAGGCGAAAACATAACCGCCATCTTCGGGCCCGCCCCGGGGAACTTTTTTACATAGTGCACGTAGCAACCTCGTTGCCCTGAAAATAAGAAAACACAACACTGTACAGAAAATAATGTCCCAAATGAACAAAAACTTGGTCCAGCGAATAGTAACCAGTGAAAAACAGTTCAAACACTATCCGTGAAGAGATACACATCCGCCATGTTGTTGAACGGAACCGGCTAGTATATACACAAACTAACCTATGAAATTCTCAGATTTAGTGCTAGACCACTCGTCTTTTTTCCTGATGTTCTGTTGTAGAAGACTGTGTGCAGCGAGTTTGAGTTACATTCTTATTAAGTGATCAAACCACTTCATTCTTTGTTTCTCAATGTGATTGAAGCAAGTTTCTGTCCCAACTTTCTTTCTTATGCTGATCTTCGTGACTTTGTGTTCTCTGGTGGTAACTTTTAGCAGGCAGCGCATTTCAAATAATATTTATTCTTCTTCTTCTTTGCGTTCGTTCTTTACGATCAATTTTAATTCCTCTTTGTGGTATGTTTGATATTTGCCAAGAACGTGATAGCGTTGCACATTGGTTTGGTAGGCACTTAATCGCATAGACTTGTATACGTTTAGGACATGTGCATCCGATTTCAGCCAAACCTCCTCAGTCGCCTATTACGACATGCGTGGCGGGTAACAGTGGTTCTATTCTTTACACCCCGAATTTGGGTCCCGGTAACCACTCGACCGAATATTTATTGAATAACAAATAATAATATAGAGAAGAGACATATATTCTTTAAGAATATCCCCGCGCGCATACTAACTGTCATTACTACTCGTAATACCGCTTTAAGAATATCCCGCGTCATACTAACTGTCATTACTACCGTAATACGCTTAAGAATATCCGCGCGCATACTAACTGTCATTACTACTGTAATACCGCTTTAAGAATATCCCCTGCGTCCATACTAACTGTCATTACTACTCGTAATCCGCTTTAAGAATATCCGCGCATACTAACGTCATTATATCGTAATACCGCTTTAAGAATATCCCAGCGCGCAACTAACTGTCATTACGCTCGTAATACCGCTTAGAATATCCCCGCGCATACAACGGTCATTACTACCGAATACCGCTTTATTGCGGTGAGACAGGGGTGAGCTGCAGAATATTGGCCGCATCGCTTGTGCAGTTCCGACACTGTTCGGAGGTTATAATTGTTTTCTTGCCCCTGACAGAAAAAATCCTTGGCTTTACCGTGGATTGAATACGCATCTCCCGCGCTTGAACCCATTCGGCAGACACTCCTCTCAGCAGCTCAACATATTAAACATGTATGCGCGCGCATAGACAAACATATAAACATAGACACAATCAGGAACTATCGTATGACATTTTGACAGGTTGCGTGTCAACATTAATTAGGAAGACAAACAAATGAGGTGACATATAAACAGTCTGACATTATCATTAGGAGCCGTTACTGAGATCTATTCACAAAATAGATGAGACTGCAGTAAAATTATTTGATTGGCAAAACACTTAATTACAAAGTACTGTAGTTTTATAAATTACAAAAACAATGACAAAATACAGCAACGTTTCGACCAACAAGGCCTTTATCAAGAAACGAACAGACAGGAGTGACAAATTTTAAAAAACAAA
This sequence comes from Arion vulgaris, assembly GCA_020796225.1. Lineage (NCBI taxonomy): Eukaryota > Metazoa > Mollusca > Gastropoda > Stylommatophora > Arionidae > Arion > Arion vulgaris. The sequence continues at coordinate 11,696 of JADZMA010002080.1, forward strand.
TGGACGACCAAAAACAAACGTATCTAATGAAAATCTGGGAATAAAAACGAAAATCTGGGAATAAAAAAGAAAATCTGGGAATAAAAAAGAATAACGAAATTAATGTAACACAAAAAAACACACATAAAAATTAGAAATAGAAAGGAAGAGAAACATTGAAAAATCAAGTAAATATATAACTTGAATACATAGCAACATATACCCATATGATTACAAGACATGGAAGAGAAAGTGTTAAGAAGCATAGGAATGTAATAGTTGAGCTACGTGGTCGCAAGGTACCATGCAAAGAAATCAACAGATTCTCCAGAGCAAATTGACTGCGATCATCCGAGGAACACGATCGGATGGCTGTGACCTGGACATCGTGAGCTCCTAAATGGCAAGTATCATTGAAATGGGTGGCTACAGGGTCACAGAGCATTGGCGTATGTCGCGCAAGTGTTGGGCGAATCGGTCACTGAGCCTCTTGCCTGTTTCACAGATATAAGCCTTGTTACACCGCTTACAGTAATGGCATAGATAAGATTACAGGGCTCGCATGGAAACCATCGTTAGTAAAAAGTGGCTAAGGAAAAGATACAGTACGCGTCTGTATCACATAAGCATACGTGTTGCAACGCCGACGCCCACACTGAACAGTGCCAAAATGAGTCTGGATATTGGATTAAAGGCGACTGTGTACCAACATATCCTTAAGACTTCTGTCCCGTCTGTAAGCCATCAAAGGATAGTTGGGAAGACAGAACGGGTCTCAGGATCTGACTTAAGGATAGACAAATGACGGAATAAAACATTTTTCACCAGTGAACTATGGGGGTGGAAAGTTAAGATAAGTTTTACTCTGTCAGAGATTGTGGTCCTATGCTGGCTGGTAGAGGCCTGCTGGCGAGTGATTTTCGAACTCGATTCATGCTCCAGACAAGCACCCTCTCCTGGTATAGGAGCCTGCGAAAGAAATCAAGCATCTCGCGAGCTCTCTCAAGAAAATCATCGTCCTCGCTACAAAGGCAATGAAGGCGCAAGAGCTGCGAGAATGGTAGAGTCACGACAAGCCCGGGGATGGGAAGAACTATAAAGGAGAAAACTATGTGCATCAGTAGGTTTGTAATATACTGATGTAGTGATATGAGGCGTAAGGTGATAGTAATGTCAAGAAAGTTGACACAAGTAGTGGAGATGTGAGAAGTAAAACGAATAGAAGGGTGAAAACATTAATGAATTTAATGAAGCGTGACAAATCGGTTTCAGGCATATCAGTAATGCCAATACAGTCATCGATGTATCTGTGATAGACAGACGGAAGGGGGCCATCATACTGAGATCTAGGGAGTATGGCAAGAAAACTCAAGTCATTGTAGGTATCTGGTGATAGGAGAGTAGAGAGAGATGTGTGTACGTAAGTACGTGGTGATCAAGGCAGAGTGTAATGGTGTGATCAAGGAGAGATGTGTACGTGGGTGTGATCCAAGGCAGAGATGTGTGTAATGGTGTGATCTAAGAGAAGATGTGTCTAGGCAGTGTGTGTCAAGGCAGTTGTTGTGTACAATGATGTGATCTAGAGAGAGATGTGTGTACATGCAGTCGGTGTGGGAGATGTGAGGTACATGGGTGTCTAGGGTGTGTGTGTGTACAATGATGTGGTCCAAGGCAGAGATGTGTGGGACAATAAACACTACAAGATCTTGGAGACCCATTGCAGACAACCTTTGATGTGGGATGACACTTGATGATGATC
>JADZMA010002081.1:0-13433 GCA_020796225.1 Arion vulgaris
GTTCAAGAAAGAGAACCACCTAAGGAGACCCTGAAATGAGCTTTGCTGCAAGATGCAAGAAATATCGGCCTCAGTTCCAGTTCCATGGAGGAGATTGAGCGAGTTGGCCAAGATAAGAGAAACTGCAAGTATGGAGAAACTGTTTTCAGTACCTATGTAACGTATAACAGTATGAGAAGAATTATTATAATTATTATTGATTATAGCCAACATATTTTCATGTTTTGTCTACATTTGTTTCATAGCCAAACACAGACTCACTATTCAAACAGCTGTTTTGTTTTTGGGTAGATCACATTTTCATATTGTTTATTGAAAACTAATATAATTCATTTATTTACATTCATAATGACTCTTGTATATTTTATTTCATTCTGACTGACATAGTCCTTTGACAGTCAGATAATGTTCTTCAAAGTTATTGTTAAAGTGTTTATTTCCGTGTTTTTTATATTTTATGTGGAGTGACTTTATATTGTTATTAGCTTGGTAGACACATATCTTGAAATCTTAGTCTTGTCTTTGTTGCTTCAAGAAACAGATAGCACTGGATCAACTATTGGATTTTCAGCTCGTTTACACAAAGTTTTGTTGCAGATACTACCAATACTACCACAGTATTGATAAATTTTAGCCATATTATCTCCAATAATGGAAATCACTTTAATCCTACAACTGGAGAGTTCACTGCCCCACTGGATGGGTTTTATGCAACTTCTCTCTCTTTACAGCAGCATATAGCATAGAGTTGTATTTTAACATTAGGAAACAATCATGTATGTCATGTATTCATCCCAACCAATGTTATCAGTGCTCAGTGGCTGAAATATATAAATTTAAGGATCAAAGAAATGCTTGTGCTTTTGTAGTTGTCAACATGAAAGCTGGAGAGAAATTGTCTGTGATTTGTAAAAACTATACTGCTGTAACATTTTATCCTTTAAATGTTATGTTTGTCTGCTTCAGAATTGGTTGATACGTTTCATATTTATAAATTCATGATTGCTAATTTGTTATTTTAACTGATTCAGTCCCGTGGAACACTGTAGTGCACATATTTCTTATCTGCGTGTCCCAAGCGTCTTTTAAAAGACGGCTACTATTGCGTTGAGTTTTATTAATTTTCACTCCGATTGTAGTTTTATATCAACCGGAAACTAAGTAGAAAGGAAGTATTAACGATAACCAAATCACAACATCGTGGTTTTGACTAGAATCAGAAGTGAAACCAAGTTTAATTTTCGTTTTCAAGTTACCCTGTGATTAAAAATAATGTCTAACAATTCAGAGTCTAGAAATGGTTTGTTATCAGCTCGTTCTGCACGTTTTACAGCTGCAGAAGCGCGAGATTGGTTGCATGAAGATGTAGATACTGATAGTGAAGCTTCTGATTCTGATGACACAGAAGTTTGTGATTTAAATACGTCGATTATTAATAATTTAAATAATACTAGTAGTGTTTCCCAACCAGCTGCGAGAGGGCGTTGCCCCAGTCAGGTTCCAGTAGGATTGCAACAAAAATGTTAGGACTATTATTCATATACTTTATGAATAATAATGCTATGTTAGGACTATTATTCATATACTTTAGTTCTTTATTCCTGTAAATATTGCTATAATTTCCACTGTATGTGATTATATATTATGAGACTTGAATGTTTAGTATGTGAAATCTTCAATTTGACAATTTTTAATGGAAATTTCTTCAAAGATGGTCGTGTTGCTAATTTGCGAACAGTTAGTAAACCATATATTCCGTCAATATTTTCTTAATTTTTGTGTATTCATAAATGGATTACTTATATAAAGAGAGCAGTTACACTGACTTATTCACCATATTGTTCCTCAAGGCCTTGGTAAGTTGGATTTTTGTTCTCACAATTTCAATTAATTTTTTTTTATTACATGCTAATATTTGTCATGCACAGTCAACACAACATTATATTTTCGCATACAATAAATATTTTATGAAAGTACAATCATTTATCTTTAATTTGATATATGATAAGTTCAACTTTAAATCATATTTAGAAACAATATTTTAATTTAACTAAAGTATGTGTTCAATATTTTTGAAGCTAAAAAAATAATTCCGTCCAGAGGTGAAAAACTCTGGTACTGAATCAGTTAATATTCAAATATTTAACACAGTACTATTCACATTTTTGTTGTTGTTGAAATTCTTGACAGTAGTGATGAAAAAGAAAATTGTTAATGCATACAAGAATTATAATTAATAATTGAGAACTTTTGTTCATCTTTACCCTGTTTGAAAGTGTCTCATTTAATGTTAACTTTTGTTCATCTTTACACTGTATGTAAGTGTCTCATATGATGTTAACTTTTGTTCATCTTTACACTGTATGTAAGTATCTCATATGATGTTAACTTTTGTTCATCTTTACCCTGTATGAAAGTGTCTCATATGATGTTAACTTTTGTTCATCTTTACACTGTATGTAAGTATCTCATATGATGTTAACTTTTGTTCATCTTTACCCTGTATGAAAGTGTCTTATATGATGTTAACTTTTGTTCATCTTTACCCTGTATGAAAGTGTCTCATATGATGTTAACTTTTGTTCATCTTTACACTGTATGTAAGTGTCTCATATGATGTTAACTTTTCTTCATCTTTACACTGTATGAAAGTGTCTCATAGGATGTTAACTTTTGTTCATCTTTACACTGTATGTAAGTGTCTCAGATGATGTTAACTTTTGTTCATCTTTGCCCTGTTTGTAAGTGTCTCATATGATGTTAACTTTTGTTCATCTTTTACTCTATATGAAAGTGTCTCATGATGTTGACTTTTGTTCATTGTTTACTCTATATGAAAGTGTCTCATGATGTTGACTTTTGTTCATTTTTTACTCTATATGAAAGTGTCTCATGATGTTAACTTTTGTTCATCATTACTTTGTATGAAAGTGTCTTATGATGTTAACTGCATATCACATAACCTTTGTTCATTTTCACCATCTATGAATATGAAAGTTCCTTGTTCTAAATTTGTGCGACCTGAACTCAACAATTGTACATCTCTCAATCTGATCCCTCTCTGTTTCTTTCTGACTGTAAAGTCCCACTGTGCAACTGACTGTCTATAACTCTGCCTTGTTCTGATCTCTGGGTCACTGATACTTTCTATCTCAGGTTCTATCTGACTCTAAAATGCTACAGTTATCCTCTATCAGACTTCTCCTGAATGTCTGTCTCTCCTGAATGATCTATAATGCTACTTCTCTCTTGATAAATGGTGTGACAAAACCATCTTTTAATTGTTAGTTACCCATAGCTTATTTGACTCTAAAATATTACAACCAGTTCTTTCAATATTGTAAAACAATTCAATTATATTCGCTGTCACTCTGTATTTATTTCACAAAATCCTGCTATCAAACCAACTGTAATCATTGCTTTAGTGCTAAACAAAATGCTGCTATCAGACCAACTGTAATCATTGCTTCAGTGTTAAACAAAATCTTGCTATCAGACCAACTGTAATCATTGCTTCAGTACTAAACTAAATCCTGCTATCAGACCAACTGTAATCATTGCTTCAGTGTTAAACAAAATCCTGCTATCAGACCAACTGTAATCATTGCTTCAGTGCTAAACAAAATCTTGCTATCAGACCAACTGTAATCATTGTTTCAGTGTAAACAAAATCACTGCTCAGACCAACTGTAATCATTGCTTCAGTGCTAAACAAAATCTTGCTATCAGACCAACTGTAATCATTGCTTCAGTGCTAAACAAAATCCTGCTCTCAGACTCAACTTGTAATTATTGTTCCAGGGATAAAAATTATGGTAACCTAGACTTCAAAAGATGTCCTGATTCTAACCTTTCAATCTCCTGTCCCTTGTTATTGGTCTCTTGTTATTACAGTCTCTAACTGGAACTCAACAAGTAACAAAGGGGTGATGAGTGAACACATAATATTAATCTGTTACACACCTTAACCACTGGTTGTAACCCTTCCTATTATATTGGTTTATTATTAAAACACTCATGGCCTGGTTTAACTCTCTGTACCATGTTTACTTAAGTTCCTAGTTAGAAACTCTGCACTATAAGAGGAGGTGAGAGAACTGGAAATCTGTTACACAATGACTGTTGACTTTCCCTTGTCTTTCAATCAATTAAACTGCCTGTTATACATATTTTCCTGTTTGTCTCCATTTGTTTCATAACCAAACAGACACTTACTATTGAAATAGCTGTTTTGTTTGGGATGCATCACATTTTCATATTGTATATTGAAAACTAATATAATTCATTTATTTACATTCATAATGACTTGCATTTCATTTCATTCTGACTGAGATAGTTCTTTGACAGTTGCATAATATTCTTAAATGTTTATGTTAAAGTGTTTATTTCCTTGTTTTTTACATTTTGATTTCAGATTGGAATAACTTTATATTGTTACGAATTTGGTTGGAAGATATCTTGTTAATCTTAGTCTTGTCTTTGTTGTTTCCAGAGACAGAGAGACCAGGACCAACTATTGGATTTTCAGTTCGTTATTACAGGTTGTTGTATGTAAATACTACCACAGCATTGTACAATTTTACAGATATCTTCTGCAATAATGGAAATCACTTTAATCCTGCAACTGGAGAGTTCACTGCCCCACTTGAAGGATTGTATGCAACTTCCATCTCTATACAAAATTTTGGAATTAGAGTTTTATTTGACTATTAAGAAACAACCTTGTATGTCATGTATTCATCCCAACCAATGTGATGAGTGCACAGTGGCTGAATTATTAAAATCTAGTGAAGAAAGAAGTTGTTGTACTTTTGTAGTTGTCAACATGAAAGCTGGAGAGAAATTGTCTGTGATTTTAAAAAAGAAACTGATGTATCACATTATCCTTTAAATGTTATGTTTGTCTGCTTCAGAATTGGTTGATATGTTTCTTATTTATAAATTCATGATTGTTAATTTGTTATTTTAAAATTCAAATATTTAACACAGTACTATTCACATTTTTGTTGTTGTTGAAATTCTTGACAGTAGTGATGAAAAAGAAACTTATTAATACATACAAAAATTATAATTAATAATTGAGAACTTTTGTTTATTTTTACCCTGCATGAAAGTGCATCATTGGATGTTAACTTTTGTTCAGCTTTACCCTATTTGAAAGTGTTTCCTATGATGTTAACTTTTGTTCCTCTTTACCCTGTATATAAGTGTCTCATATGATGTTAACTTTTGTTCATCTTTTACTCTATATGAAAGTGTCTCATATGATGTTAACTTTTTCATTTTACTCTATATGAAAGTGTCTCATGATGTTAACTTTTGTTCATCATTACTTTGTATGAAAGTGTCTCATATAATGTTAACTGCATATCACATAACCTTTGTTCATTTTCACCATCTATGAATATGAAAGTTCCTGAATATGAAAGTTCCTTGTTCTAAATTTGTACGACCTGAACTCAACAATTATACATCTTTCAATCTGGTCTCTCACTGTTTCATTATGACTGTAAAGTCCCTCTGTGCAACTGGCTGTCTATAACTCTGCCTGGTTCTGATCTCTTGGTCACTGATACTTTCTATCTCAAGTTCTATCTGACTCTAAAATGCTACAGTTATCCTCTATCAGACTTCTCCTGAATGTCTGTCTCTCCTGAATGTCTGTCTCTCCTGAATGATCCATAATGCTACTTCTCTCTGGATATATGGTGTGGCAAAAACCATCCTTTTTTCTTTGTTAGAGAAATAGGTAATTTGATTGTTAAATTTTTCAACCAGTCATGTCATCATTGTAAAAACAATTCAATTATATTTGCTGTCGCTCTGCATTTATTTAACACCAAAATCTTGCTATCAGACCAACTGTAATCATTGCTTCAGTGCTAAAACAAAATCCTGCTATCAGACCAACTGTAATCATTGCTTCAGTGCTAAACAAAATCCTGCTATCAGACCAACTGTAATCATCGCTTCAGTGCTAAAAAAAAATCCTACTATCAGACCAACTGTAATCATTGCTTCAGTACTAAAAAAAAGCACTACATGCCTTACTGGAGCAGTGAATTGGAACTACTACTCAACAATGTAGAAATTTCACGAAACAGGCAGAGACCACTCCGTGCCAAGAACACCACAACAAATATCATCATGCCAAGGCTATATTTCAAAGGGCCAAGCTGCAGGCCAGGGGAAGGAGTTGGAAGGAAAAAACAGAGTCCTTAAACTTTGAAAGAGATACTAGGAAACTGTGGAAGCTGGTAAAACAACTTAATGATGAAGGTAATGGGAGAAATCCAAAGATTGCATTGAAGAAAGATGGAAACAACCTCACAGGAAAACAAGCAGCTGATCATTTTGCAGACTCCTTTGCTAAAGATAGCAATATTGAAATTAGCACAATGAAACAGCGAGAAATTTGTGAGAAAAAGCAAAATGTAGAGCAAGATGAAACCATACCTGAAGTGATGAAGACCCCAATCACATTGAAAGAACTGGAACTGGCAATATCCAAATTAAAATTGAGAAAATCACCAGGAGCGGATGGAGTGTCCAATGAGATGATTAAGAACTTGGGAACTGCAGAAAAACAAAGCTACTGGAGATTTACAATAATTGTTGGATCTTGGGTCAAGTTCCCCAGACCTGGAGAGAAGCAATCATGATACCTCTCTCGAAACCTGGAAAGATAGTTCTTCTGCCTCCAGCTACCGACCGATCAGTCTTACAAGTTGTCTCTGCAAAACAATGGAATGTATAAACAATCTCCGACTGCAGTGGTATCTTGAAAGCATTCTTGTGTCACAGCAGGCAGGTTTCAGGCAGTGCTACTCTACTGAACATCAAGCAACGTACCTTTCTCAGGAGATTGAGGATGCGTTCCAAGATAAGAAACTGGTACTAGCGACATGGATAGACCTAGGAAAGCCTTTGACAAGGTTTGGAAAGGACTGCTGAAGAAACTGAGAAATTGTAGAATAAAGGGTAGGATGTACAGATGGATAAAAGCATACTTACATAACAGAAAAGCAAGAGTGCATCTAGATCAGTGTTTCCCAACCTTTTTTGTGCCATGCCCCACCAACGCCTTGCAAAAATTCCTATGCCCCCAACCCTATGTACGATTGATCCTCAGAACATATACAAAAATTTTTATTTCCAAAATTCAAGTAGGAAGTAATTGTAATGACAGAATTTTTCTATATATTTTAATTATTAGTAATTATTTATTACTTATATTTAGTGACATCCTTGCGCTTGATGCATGTTGCAAAGAGATTTTATGTTAGGTTCCAATTTAGTTAGCTTCAGTCTCAAGTCTCCTCGTTGTCGCAGATTTAATTTTTTTAGCAGCAAATCAGTTATGGCACTAAATCCACATTCAACTATATATGAAGATGGAAACGGTTACGTTTTCTTGCACATTTGGTTGAATTTGTATATTTGATTTCTATTTCCTCACAAAGTCATGCCATCACTCCTTTTATATTGAACCAGGAGAGGAATGGATTGCTGTGCCACCTCAGTTTCAGACGTCTTTCACAGCTATTACATCTATTAAGAAAAACTAGAACCAAATAATCCATCACTGATTAACGTGGAGGTTGAAGTCCTCTTGTATGATAACATCAATTATACTGATGTGGTTATTTACACCGATGGTTCAGTCATTCGCCACAACGCTGTGTGTGGGTTTGTATATTTTATAAAGTTTTAACTGACTCATCATTTTGCATTTCTTCGAGTTCTTCTTGATACTGCATATTTGAAATATCAGTCAAATACACTAACATTTGCTGCAACATCCAAGTTGGAAAATCAATTTGTTTCAAATTAGAAAATCATTCTTTTAAATATGCGATAGAATTTTAGATGCTCACAATAACAAGTATAGCGGTATCAATCACTTCACATTTCTGGAAAAAATGAAACTTTTCAAAATTTTTGTTGCAAATATATTTTTGACATAATCCAATAAAGGTAATGAAACCAAAAATCTTTGCTTTTGCATCAACAAGAGTTTTATTTGTTCCTTGAAGTTGGTTATTTAATATATTTCGTTTTTCAAAGATATCGGCTAGATAACTCACAAATGCTTTACCATCGACTGTTAACAGATACTTTATTTCAGATTTGTTGCTTAAAAAATAGCTGATAGTATCATATAGTACCAGAAATCTTTTCAAGCAGTTCCCTTTTGAGAGCCATCTTACTTCAGTGTGAAGTAAAAGTCTCTCATGGTTAGCATTTTGTTCTTCACAAAATAGTTTGAAGAGACATTTGCCATTATCTTTAATATCATTGATACACTTTATAACTGAATTTAGTAGATCATTTAGAAGAGGTAAAATATTTTTAGTTACCAAATTTTCTCTGTGAATAACACAATGCACAAGAAGCATTTCTGGATTCTCATCTATCATCAATTTTAAGCAGCCATTTTTCTTGCCCATCATTACGGGTGAATATTCTATTACTTTACTATTCCAAAACTTTGTCCTTACGATCATGATTTCCACATCTTTTACTCTCTTGGAAAAGACTCATTTTACTTCGACTAACGACATTCTTCTGTCATTGTCTAAAAATGTATGTCCCAACCACGCTTTCCCAATCTGTCGCTAAACATGAAAAACAAGATCTCATGACATTCTACTGTAATCCATATATAAATGCTCCTTCGTTGACTATACAATTACAAAATGGTACTCTAAGGACACCTGTATAATCCAGCTGCACAGTGAGTATACATTACTCTGGTAATCAAACTAATGGTCCATAACTTGTATTTGAGTCAAACCACCTTGATCTTTCTTGGTTGCTTTTCCCATCGTACCTAACATTCCAAGCCAAATCAAACTTGGGACCTGCTTTCTGTAGAAATATGATATGCGTACAGTGTCCAATACTATTACATACTCAAGATTGCACTGTATAAACTCCTTTCTGTCTGCATGACAAGGTTGACAAATCTTGGACACATTACAGTTTTAAAAAAAAATATGACTCGATTTTAACACAATAACACATCCTTTCCCGCTTTCAAAGCTTTGTTAAAAGGAGGTAAAATGTACCTAGATATAAGTACTTTCCGTTTATTGAAGAGTTTTTATACTTAAGTAAAGTGATTGTGAAGCAACATGTGTTTTTGTCAGCAGACATCCAAAAGCCAATATATCGGTTGTGCAACATCATGAACATTAGTTAAACTCTGAACAAGTCCATTGCCCCCCCTTAACGATGAAATTGCCCCCTGTTGAACGTGCGCCCACGTTGGAAACAGGGATCTAGATGGTCTCAAGAGTAAAAGTTCTACTGCGCTATGGCGTCCCTCAAGGAGGAGTATTGTCCCCCACACTCTTCTTGATTTTCATCAACAACCTGGTTGCTGACTTACCACAGGGAGTAAAGTTGCAATGTACGCTGATGATCTGGTAATATGGTGCACAAATGAGTATGCAACAGTGGCCACCAAATTGATACAAAGAGCTGTAGATGCCTTAACCTCATGGGCAAACAATGGTGTGTCAGCATCAACACATATAAGTGCAGCACTACACTCTTTACTCTCTCTCCCAAACAAAAGCTGGCACCATTAAAATAAATGGAGAACTGCTAAGAGAAGACAAGCAACCTACCTATCTCGGAGTTACATTCGATGATAGACTGACGTGGAAGCAGCACATCAACAAAGCAGCAGCAAAGGCCAGGAGGAAGTTAGCCATCCTGAGAAAATTAAGTGGAACCACATGGGCGCTAGTCAAAAAATACTTTAAAATACTTATCAGCAGGGCATACGACCACACTTGGAATATGGGTCGGCTGCATGGTATCCAGCATCAAATGCCACATTAGGAGAACTGGATAAAGTGCAAAACCAGGCGCTTCGTGTCATCACAGGAGCAATGAAAACAACACCAATAGTGGAGATGGAAAGAGTGGAGGGAATACAAGCACTAAAAGAACGCAGAGACACAAAAGTGATGATGTAGGCAGAAATGTTTCTGAGTATGCCAAGCCATCCAATAGGAAACAGATTCCAAAATCTAGCATTTGGGCGCTGAAAGAAGCATCTTTATTCATCAGGCCAAACGACAATAGGCAAACTTCAGACCTACCAAAAGTTGGCATTCCCTAAAGTCTGTGCCAGAGCAAACCCCTTGGAGAGAGGAGACTGAACCAAAAGTATGTATCCAGACAGAAGTTAAAGGAATACTAGACAAGAATGAGCAGAACAGCATACAATGCAAGACAGTCACTCTCAGATTAATTGATGAAGAATACCCACATGATCTCTGGGTCTGGGTATACACGGATGGTCAGCAGAAAATGCAGTGAAGAATGGAGGAGCAGGAGTGTACATAGAATACCCAAACAACGCTAGAGATGCGATTAAAGTACAAAAGCCACGTTCGTTGTTGAAGACAGTTTCACGTGCGGTCCCGTAATATTATCTATACCATTATCTGCAAGCGGTGCAACAAGGCCTATATTGGGGAAAACGGCAGGAGACTCAGTGACCGATTCGCCCAACACTTGCGCGATATACGCCAATGCTCTGTGACCCCTGTAGCTACCCATTTCAATGATACTGGCCATTCAGGAGCTTGCGATGTCAGGTCACAGCCATCCGATCATGTTCCTCTGATGATCGTAGTCGATTTGCTCTGGAGAATCGATTGATTTCTTTGTATGGTACCTTGCGACCACGCGGCTCAACGTATTACATTCTATGCTTCTTAGTACTTTCTCTTCCCATGCTTTGTAATCTATATGGGTATATGTTGCCTGTATTACATTCTTATGCTTCTTAGTACTTTCTCTTCCCATGCTTTGTAATCTATATGGGTATATGTTGCATGTATTCAAGTTATATATTTACTAGATGTTTCATTGTTTCTTTTCCGTTCTATTTCTAGTTTTTGTGTTACATTTATTTCGTTATTCGTTTTATTCCAGATTTTCCTTAGATACGTTTGTATTTGGTCGTCCATTTGTGTTTCATTTTAATTTGTCAATCCTGTTTGTTCGTTTGCTTGATAAAGGCCTTGTTGGTCGAAACGTTGCTGTTTATCGTCACTGTTTCTGTATTTTGTAAAACTATAGTACTTTGTTTGTACGTGTTTCACGATTAAAGTACCAACGGGTAAATTCTGTCACAACTATGATGCAGAAATTCAGGCAATCAAATTGGCAACTGAAAAACTGTTGAATACCAGACCCGATCTTCTACCTGTTGTATTTTTGACTGATGCAAAATCAGCACTCCAAGCACTCCAGTCCAAAAAATTGCCATGTCTACATACCCTACTGTCTAAATTGTCCAAGCAGCGCAGGGTCGTCTTGCAGTGGATAACCTCTCAATGTGAAATACCAGGAAATGAAACAGCAGATCGATTGGCCAAGGAAGGTGTTGTAGGAGAGCAACCGGATGTGCCAGTTACCTACCACCAAAAGAAAAGGATGATTAAATCAATGAGAAAGCCACAAATACCAACACAAGACGATTACTATAATATGGGCAGATTGGAACAAGTTGTTATTCTGCGCCTTAGAATAGGACACAATCGGCTCCCAGCCACATGTATACAAAATTCAAGATTGGCAATTCAGCCATGTGTACATGTGGACAGGCACACCAGACTGCAGAGCACATACTTCAATACTGCCCCGAATATGATACACTGAGACAAACTCACTGGCCTAACGAAACAACACTCGACAGAAAACTGCACGGACCTCTGTGTGAGCTACAAAAGACAGTGAAGTTCATACAAGAGACAACATTGAATATATAGACATATTTCAAGCGAACAAAAGAAAGGAAGGATTGTTTCAGTGCTAAACAAAATCCTGCTATCAGACCAACTGTAATCATTGCTTCAGTACTAAACAAAATCGTCTTCGTGTTGCCGGGCCCGCAAGGAAGCAAGAGTAGCGGCACTGCGACCTACAAGCATGTCGTAAGAGGTGACTAAGGTGGGGTTTGGCGTAGGGCTGGCTACCCTATCCAGTAGAAAATTTTAGCCACAAAATCCAACCAACCATGAACAAGTCACATAAGAATAAAATAAAAACTGTCAACCAAGAGGAAAGGAAGCTCTTCTAGAAGAGGTATGAAGCGATGCAGAAAGCGCAAGCAGTCTGCACCGCAGATTATCTTCTTTTCACCTAGGAAAAGCTCCATAATTGGCACCTGGAATGTTAGAAGTATGTATGAAATGGGAAAGACAGCACAGGTTGTAAATGAGATGAAATTTCACGGATTGGCATCTTGGGATTGTGTGAAACTAGGTGGAATGGTACAGGCAAACAATATCTAAACACAGGAGAAACAATGCTGTTCTCAGACCATATGGAAGAAAATGCCCACCATAGTGAAGGAGTGGCTTTAATGCTATCTAAAGAAGCGGAGAATGCACTAAAATAGGAAGCAGTGAGTCCTAGGATAATCACAGCAACATTCAGAACCACCAAAAGAAAGTATTCTTGAATGTGATCTAGTGTTATGCACCTACCAATGATAAAGAGGAAAAGTAAAAGAGGAATTTTACATAAAACTTCAAAATACTATAGGTAATCAGAGAAATGGGAACATCAAAATTCTGATGGTGACCTCAATGCCAAAATAGGTGCGGACAACATAGGCTACGAGGAGATCATGGGGAAACACGGACTAGGGATAATGAACGAAAATGGAGAAGTATTCCCTAATTTCTGTGCAGCGAATCAATGTGGTAGTGTCTTTCCTCATAAAAGAATACATAAAGCAACCCGGGTATCACCAGACCACAGAACATAAAATCAAATTGACCACATATGCATAAACAAGAAATTCAGGTCATCTCTACAAGATGTAAGGGTTCTCAGGGGGGCAGATGTAGATTCGGATCACCATTTGCTGATAAGTAAAATTAAACTGAAACTTATGCGATACATAACATCCCATGAACATAGATACCAATATAATGTAGGATACCTCAGAAGTCAAGAAACAAAGGAACAGTTCACGGTCACAGTCTCTAATAAGTATGAGGTTTTGCGGCAATTAGAAGATGAAGTGAGTGCGCAAGAATGCTGGCAGTAAGCCAAAAATATTTGAAACGAAACGTGCACAGACGTATTAGGAAAGAAGGAGCAGAATCATTATGCATGGATAACTCCAGAAACTCTCAAGGAAATAGAAGAAAGAAAAAAGAGGAAAGCAGATTTAAATAATAGCAAAACTAGAAATGCCAAAACCATAGTCCAGGAAAAATACACAGAAGCTATAAAAAAACACTTATAGCTTCACTACTTTTGGAATAGAAACAGGAGTGCGTCAGGAATGTCTTCTATCACCTTTGTTGTTCTTACTAACAATAGACTGGATTATGAAGACCACAGTAACTAACACCAGAAATTGAATCCAGTGGACTCTGACAGAGCAACTAGAA
>JADZMA010002082.1:0-13428 GCA_020796225.1 Arion vulgaris
CGACTAAAATATAAGTACAGCTTCATTGCAATGTTTAAAGGGGTGCAGAATTTCACTTTCAATCCCATTCTGTAATATAGCAAGAATCATCCAACGTTTCTGGTAAACTCACCCACTCCTGTTTTGCTAACAGATTCTAAGTCTGGTAAAATGTCTACGGGAGTTGTTTCTCCTTTATAAACGTTATTATATTAAAGGGTTTTTAAGCCAAAGGATTGACTTCATTGCCGGTTTTACCCCTATCTCACCGCCCCTCCGCCTCCCCGTCTTACTGTCGAGTAGCTGTTCACTGCAAACATTATCTCACCGATGGCTCTGTCAAGCGTGGCACCAGATCATCGTGGGCTTACTCAGCACAACGAACGGTCGCACACTTCATGAGGACTGCAGGGCTTTTGAGACAACGACATCGAGCATGACTATGGAGATCACTGCTGCCTCAGGGCTCTGTCATGGGTGGCTGAGCAACAGGTTACCCATACGATCATCATATCAGACTCGATAGGTATGCTTCAACTGTTTGCATCTGGAAGTATGCGGGTGGAATGGGTGAACAGAATTCGGAGATCACATCTCAAGAAAATGACTTGGCTGTACACGCCTGGACATGCTGGAGTGCGGGGTAACGAGCGAGCTGACTCTCTTGCAAACAGTGCCCGACTCAAGTGGGCAGAAGCATGGACAGAGCCGATATCATCAATGCGGTACGCTCTCAGATTGTGTGACATGGGCGGGTCTCAGACACTGGAACGAGTTCGAGAATTGGGCGTTAGTTTGGACATGCCAGACAGTGTCGTCTTCGTGGTAGAGAGAAGATATAGTAATCAACATCTCGGGTACTGTGAGCAACGGAGGACAGAGCGCGATTGGGAATGCCCAATGTGCCATGACGTCGATCGCATAACATAACATAACATGCAAACACACGTTTTCAACGAAACTCTTCATGTGTATGTATTTGCATGTCAGTATTCTTAACTTACATCAGCTTGTGTGTAATTCATGATATCAAGGGAGAGAAAAGATAACAAAGTAACTTTTTCCAAGTTTAAGTCGTCGAATACTAAGACACAAGTACTTATATTTAACGCGTCCATTGGCAAGGTTGAAGAAAACTCATGTTTACAGCCATTTAATACATTGATGACAACAACATTCAGGACGAAATCGCGGTTTTTAAAACAATTCTTGCACGGCCGTGCAATCAACTCGAGCTTGACCGTGATAAGTAAATAACGTCATAAGTGTTCACGGACTTTTAATTAAAGGCGTATATCGAAATTCGTGTGAGGCTACTGGGTCAAATTGTTGACTTCTCAAGCAAGAAATATATAACATTTCTATGAGTTGAAGTTACAATGCAAAAAGTGTTAATACTATACCGCACATTTCCCAAAGAGGCACATGTGGGTCATCTGTACTACAATATATAAGAACCAGAGAAAAGAGATATTTTGTTGTAGTAATACCTCCCTATTTTCCTTGTGTTTTCCATTGGTAACATATGGTTGTGAGACGTGGAACATTGACAAAGTGGCAGAGAAGATCATTAATGCTTTTGAAAGCAAATGCTACAGAAGAGTACTTAGAATATCATGGACAGAGAAAAGAACAAACCTTCTGTTCTGTAATAAGCTGATATTAAAGAGAGTTGGCTATTACAAAGCATAAAATCAAGGAAAATTAAATATTTTGAACACATCAAACAACAAGAGTGCATAAAGAAGATAGTTTTGGAAGGAATGGTGCCTGGAAAAAGAACAAAAGGAAGACATAGAAAACGATGGCTGCAAGATGTCATTGACGAACTGAGAATACTGCTGCTGACGCCGGTCAACTTGTACAGAACAGAGAGTTTATCAGGACTGCTGTCATGGGAGCCAAGTTCCGGAAGGACACGCTCACTTGATGATGATGATGATACCTCGCTACCACATATGTTAACACATGCACATTGTACCGAAGAAGTAGCGATTTGAAAAGATTCTCTCAGTATCTGCCATTGCCAGTCCCAAATCTGGAGGAAAAAGGGGATACATTATGATAGGGCAGCAAACTTTAACTGAAATTTAAAAATTTTTAAAAACAATAATACAACTATGTCTTTTCTTGTTTATTTCATGACTCTATTAGTTTAAATACATAACACTAAAATATTCTTTTTCTAAGACGCTGTTAAAGAAACATAAAAAGTTTTCCCAATGTTGAGAAAAACAGTGTCTAAAAAAATATAAAGCTATCTTCTTTTGGAGATCTCAACTAGTCGAACCAGCTAAACTTGTTCTCATTTTTAAATGGCCGGATAAGTTCTGATTATGAATATGGTTTGGTTCTTATCACTTCTGGCATTGGTGTTTTCGGGGGAGCATAATATACCTTTTGTTACTAATTTGTAGATACATTTTCATTTTTTTTAAATTTTTTTAAATGCCTCACTCTTCCTCGTGTGTTGACAGCTCTCTTTGTTAACTATTCCAAAAAGTAACAGAGACCAAAGTGTGATTGAAATAATGACGTTTTAGTTGACGAATATAGTAAACAAGGTTATCGACCATATTTTAGTACTATATTTAAAGGGGAAAAAAGCCCAACTATTATTATTTTCCCAAACAACGTTTTGTAAACACATACGTAATGGTTGGACATCGCAGATTAGTCAATGGCGTTTCCGCTCTAAAATTTTGGGGTCGTTTTTAATGTCCGTCCCCGGGATAGGACATAATACAGCCCGTTAACAGTATTTCGTAAAGTGTTCAGTTCCTTTTCTCGTCTTGACACCCCCTTATTGAAGCGGTTTTCCCCTTTTCAATTCAACAACTGAATCTGATCGAAAGCATCCAGTAATACATCTTTTTCAGCAGCTTCATGAACAAAACTCCCTAGACAACAAATATCGTCAATGTCGAATTCTGCCTAAACCATTTCCCCTACAAAAGTTCAGAAATTTACATTTTATAAAGCCATCGGCCACCCGTTCTCAGAAATATAGCTGTTTTTCATACTTTATTCACTTTGGGGATAGGTTTTTTAATTTGGCCCCCAAAATAAATATAATGATCGAAAGGGTGGAAGAAAAACTCAAATGAGTCCCGATGCTCTGAGCGTTCGTATTGCTAGGTTTTCTTTTAAACGATCTTTTTAAACCAAAACTGCTGTCAATAATTTTGTTGAAAAACTCAATTTTTCATTCAGTTAAAACAAAAAATTTATTTCCCAACATGAACTCACTTTCTAAATCTTGCTATTACAAAAAAGTTATTTAACATGAACTAAATGTCTAAATCTTGCTGTTACATAAAATTGTATTCCCCAACAAGACTCACATGTCTAAATCTGCTATTACAAAAAATTTTATTTCCCAAACAAGAACTAAATTTAAATCTTTTTAACATACAATGTCATTGAAATAACATGAAATGTCAAGTCTACTAATTTAAGATTTTAAATAAACTATAAAACAATTCTTCAAGACCTAAATAATTATAGAACAAATCTATAAAAGATATCTAAACTCAACATAAATAATTCTATCAAGATACATCAAAACTCAACAAAGAACAATTCTATCAAATACATCAAATAATATAAAACAATTCTATAAAGATACATCAAAACTCAACTATAGAACAGTTCTTTATACTCTAAACTCCTATAGAACAGTTTAAAAGGGTTTTTAAACCCAAAAGTTGACTTAAAATACCAATATGTTTCTTTTTAGGGAGATCTCAATGCAAAGGTCGGAAAGACAACACGCATAATTATAGAGCTATTGGAAAATATGGATGTGGTCGATGAACAAAAATAAAACGTTTAGTAAACCTCTGCAGCGAACAATCTCGTTAGGGGAGAACCCCTTTTTCAACATTTGATATCCCCTAACATACCCCCCTAATGGCGAGAAAAAAAACCAAATAGACCATATAATGATCAATGGCCCCTGGAGACGCTCGCTACTAATTTTATAGTAAAAGAGGTGCAGATGTTGGTAACCACCCCCTAGCCCGCTTATTAAATTTAAACTAAGAAAAACAGGACAAAGAAAAATTTCCCAAAAAGGGGTTCGATGTGGATAGACTAAAGACACGGGAAAAGGATAAGTTTATAATCAGAAAAAAAACAGACCCCAAACCTAAAAAGTAATGAAAATACGGATCAATGACAACATAGATAGAACATTGGACAACATAGCATCTATATATAGCAAGGCAGTGAAGCATTCAAGGGTACCACAAAGAAAAGAATGGAAAACCCCAACAACAGGGAAAAAAAAGACAGCCGAAGAATTTTAAAAAAAATTGTTAGAAAAAAGTCAAGACGAAAGCAAGATCCAGAACAGTAAAAAAGCGCAAGTTAAAAATCAAACGGCTGGAGCGACAAAAAAATGTGTTAAAGATGGCAGTACACAGAAAAGCAGAAAAAAAAGTGTGATCGGTAACAGTGTAAAAAAATTAAAAAGCTAATGGGGGAAAACATTACGGGAATCAAATACTCTCATAAAGGATAAGAAGGGAATACTATTGAAAACGGAAAAGACAAAAATCGATGGACAGAACATTTTGGTTGTAAACAGACCACCGCCAACGGTAGAAACGACACCAGAAAACAGAAATTTAAAAAGGGCTTTAAAACCCCCTTTGAGATAATATTACCAAAAATTCTTAAAATAACAAACCCCAGAAAAAACAAATCGAACTATTCAAAATAGACCCAGTTCGTAATATTTAAACCTTTTTCTACTTTTGGAATAAAATAATCCCGTCATGGAACAGAGGAGTCATAAAAGATCCCCAAAAAGGGGCCCCTTGGATTGTAATAATTGGCGTGGAATAACCTGCTTTCTGTCCCAAGTAAAATCTTAAGCAAAATCATCGTAAAACCCATTACTGATGATGTGGATAGAAACTGAAAAGGATCAAGGGGGATTTCCAGAGGACGAACTTATGGAAATATTTTTTAGAAATATCATAGACAATCACAGAATGGAAAAAGCAAACTCTATATCAACGAGTTTTTAAAAAAACGATAGCATACCAAAAGTCTATGGCGTTTTAAGATATATGGAATCCTGTTTTATAAATATTAAAAAAGCTGCTACACAAGTTTGCATGGTGTTGAAACCTCATAACAAAAATTTTAAAAGTAAATCAGGCGACAAGGATGTGTTATGTCACCCTATTATTCAACACTGTCATAGATTGGGTGATGCGTAAAACAACGGAAGATAAAGCAAATTATTTGATGGACCTCATCCCCCTGGAAGACCTAATTTTGCAGATGACATCACTCTATCGATAGGTAGCATAGAATAGCGCTCTGGATGGGGGATTGGGTAAAAGGATGTGCACATGATGGGGCCGGGTGGGCCCTAGGTTGGGGCATGGATAGCCATAGGATGCGCTAGGATCTAGGGGCTTTATAGCCGGGAGAATGTCATAGGATTGGGCATGGGATGCGTATAGGATTGCATGAATAGCGCAATGGAAGCAAGGATAGCGCATAGGATAATCAAGGGAAAAAGTATAGGAAGGATAGCAATGGGGAAGAGGATATGAAAGTAACATGGATATCACATAAGGGTAGCGCATGGATAGGGATGATTGCACAGTGTGGACCATGGGAGCCCGGGAGGACGGGTGTATATGTTGTGCATAGGAAGACATAGGATAGTGCATAAGGTACCAAAGGATAGCATAGGGGAGCGCTTTGTAAGCAGGTAACGTGGATAACCATAGGATAACCCAAAGGGTAGGGTTTTGGGTGTGGTATGGGGGGGCGCATGAATAAACACATAATAACCCCAGGATGCGCACAGGGTAGGATAGGTTAATACATGGACCGAAAACGTAATAATTAATGCATAGGTAGCATAGGATGGGGATGGGTGGAACAGGAAAGTCATAGGGTAGCTCATAGGATATGGGGTAAAAGTTTCAAAAAGCGCAATCGGTTGTGTATAGGGTAGCATTGGGTAGCGGATTTGGGGAGCCTTCAGTATCTTTTGGAGCCCATAAAGTAGGCCCTGGGGGCATAGGTAGCGCATAGGGTAGCGCATATGACAAAACTTAAAATTTCAGAGGGTAGGACAGGGTACCCGGTTAGTCCCGGATAGCGCAAAAAAATAGTGCATGGGGGGCCTTTGGAAGGGGGAGGGTTGTCTTCGGGTATCGTTTTGGTAGCTCATCGGGGGCGCATAGGATAGAGCATGGGTAGCGCTTTGGTGCGCATAGGGTAGCGCTGGGTGCTCATATGATGGATAATTTAGATACATAACGCAAAAATAGTGCATAATATAGTTTATGGGTTGTGCATCGGATAAACCCCTATTGAAACATAGGATATCGCATTGGATAGGATAGGGTGGCGCATAGGGTAGCGGGATACTAATAGAATAATGCATAGTGCATAGATTAGCGCATGGGTAGTCAAGGGTTGCAAGTTGGGTAGGGATAAGTTTCGGGGGATCGTTTTCCCTGGGGCCAAATATCCCTCGGGGAGCGCAGAGGTTGGGGCATAGGATCTTGGATATCTCATTGGATGGGGGATGGGGCCTATGATATCACACATAAAAGCCAAAATTTTGCGTACAGATTGGAATTGGTTAATCAGGACAGCGCATGTATAGCGCATTGGATGGCATTTGGGGAGCGCTAGGATGGGCATAGGATGCGCATTGGATAGCCACAGGGTGAGCATATGATAGCACAAATAATAGTGCCGGATAGCAAACAGGTTAGTGTATAGGATAGCGCAAAGATGGGGCATAAAAATGAACAGAGGATGGACGGGTGCGCTTTTAAAAATGGGGGTTTTGCTTCGGGGATCGTTTTGGATGGGCCCTCAGGTAGCGCATAGGGTGCGCATTGGTAGCCTTCGGGTATGTGGATGGCGCATAATATAGTTTTGTTTTGCATCGGTAGGTATGTGAAAAAAAAGGGTATCGCCCGTATGAGGGATGGGTAGCGCATGGATGCCAAAAAGTAAAGAAAAATTTCATGGGTGATGTTGGCGGGTAGTGCATGGGTTGCAAGTTGGGTGGGGATAGGAGCGCTTGGTATCGTTTCCGATAGCGCTTAAATCGCATCGGTAGCGCAGAGGTTAGCGCATGGATAGCCAAAAGGGTAAAACGATTTGGGTGGGGAAAATAGCGCATATGATAGCACACATAATAGCGCACAGTATAGGCACGGATAGCGCATAGGGTTAATGCGGAAGCGCGGATAAACGCATTGGATGGGGGATTGGGGACCGCAAAGGGTAGTACACGATGGACAGGGGGGGGCATTGGGTAGGACAAAGAGTAGCGCATTCAAATCGCACAGGATCAACAGGGTACCCTAGGTTATTCATAGGATATCATGAACCCCTATAGGGTACCAGAGGATAGGGATAGGTAGTGCTTTTTAAAAGGGGGAGGTTTGTTTTGGGGATCGTTTTGGGGAGGGATCAGGTGCCATAGATAGATAAAGGGTGGTTAAAAAATTTTATAGGGTAGGCCAGGATAACATAGGGGCCCATTGGTAGTAAAAATAGCGATTTAATGGGAAAAGGGACCAAAATAGTAGACATTTGGTAGCGCATAGAATAGAAATAGGATAGTGAAAAGGGTGGGATAGGGTAACGCATAGGATAGCTCATAGGTTGGGCATGGGGTGGCGTATAGGATGGGGGGTATGATGCGTATAGGATGCGCTTTGGGTAAGGCATTTTGGGGCAAAATAGAAAAATGATGGGGCCGGATAGGGGACGGTAGCCATAGGTTAATACATGGACAGGAAATAGCGCATGGGGAGCCCCTTGGGGAGCGGATAGGGGGGCCTTCGAGTATCGTTTTGGTTGGCGCAGAATACGCATTTTGGACCATAGAATGGATAGAATAAAGGATAGGATGCGCATGGATACTCATAGAATAATGCATAAGTAGCCCTAGATTAGATGGGTGGGGCATGGGTCAGGGAAAGGGAGCGGATAGGGTGCCTTCGGTATGTTTCGGATAGCGCAGAAAGCGCTTCGGGGGGTCGAAGGGGGCCCCGGTGCATAGGGAAAAACCATAGGGTTCTCCTTGGTGGGGCATGGGTAGCACATATGATATCCCAAAAAAAATAGCACACATTATAGCGTACAGATTAGGTTTGGGTTTAAAGCATGGAAGCGCATAATAGCGCATTTGGGTGGGGCATTTTGGGCCCAAAGGGGGCCATATGATTTAAAAAAAATGGTCAGGGTCACAGGGTAATAGGTTAATGCAAAAATTGCGCATAGGGGGCAAGAGGATAGCCACAGGTAGCCTTTTGAACCCGGTAGGGTTATCTTCGGGTATCGTTTCGGGTAGCCATCGGTACCTAGGATGAAAAATTGGTATATATGGTTTTAAATTGGTAGCGGGTAGGGTACCTTGGGGATTTTTAGATGGCAGAATGCTTTTGGGGGACCAGAGGTAGCTCATGGGTAGCCATAGGATGGCCATTTGGGTGGGCATGGGGAAGAAAACCAAAATAATGGGGCCGGTTAGCCAGGTTAATCATGGCCGCATGGATAACGCTTTGGATGGGGGTTTTGTAGGGATAGGATGGGGCATGGATGGCCGGGTGGGGCCGGTGGCGCGGATAGGGCCCCTTGGATATCTCTTGGATGGGGCTGGGTGCACTTGATATCCCCATAATAGCCCCCATTATGCGTACAGATTAGCGGGTGATTAATGCATAGGACACTTTTAGCGCTTGGATGGGGCTTTTAGCGCATAGGATGGGGGGATGGGGTAGCGCATTGGATTTCGGGGTAGACATATGATAGCACAAATAATAGTGCAAAGGGTAACACAAGGGTTTGTGTATAGGATAGCGCAAAAGATAGCGCTGGGGGGGAAAGAGGATAACCCCGGGTAGGGGGAAACGGGGAGGGTTGTGCTTCGGGTATCTTTGGATAGCGCATCGGGGGCGCGGATAGCGCTTTGGGGAGCCTTGGGTAGTGTATTTGGGTGGCGCATAATATGTTTTAGGTTGTGCATCGGGGAGCGCGGTAGACTAGGATATCGCACTTTTAGGCAAGGGTGCGCATGGATAGCGCAAAAGGGTGCTAATAAAAATGTGGGTACACATAGATTAGCGCATGGGTGGGGCATAGGGTTGCAAGTTGGGGGAGGATAGGGTCCCCTTTTATCGTTTCCCATAGCGCAGAATAGCGCATCGGGGGCGCAGAGGTTAGGTTAAAAAATAGGCATAGGATAGCGCAGGATATCGAAACAGGATGTGCATAGGGTGCGCATAGGGGAGCACTTCGGTAGCGCTTTTATAGCGTATAGGTGGCTCATAGGATATGGGTAAGGTTTCCCCTAGGGTGGGGCAATCGGTTGTTTATAGGGGGCACATTGGGGAGCGGATTGGGTGGGGCCCTTGATATCGTTCGGGGAGCGCTTAGAATAGAGCATTGGGTGCCATAGGATAGCCAGGGGTCCCAAAAGGGAGCGCATGGGTACATAGGATGCGCATAGGATGGGGCATATTATAGCGCATATGATAGCAAATAGGATAGCGCATTGGATAGGCCGTTGGGGCAAAGATTAAAAATAATAGCGAACATGATAGTTCACAGTGAGCGCAAAGTTATGCATAGGATATCCCTAGGATAGCGTATGGGGGAACGAACAGGATAACCCTATAGTGCATACAGTGCGCATTTGGGTGTCATAGGATGGATGGATAGCTCATAGGAAAGGAGTAGAGTAGCATATAGGCTGTGCTTTGGGGGCCTAGGGAACTTCGGTAGCCAATGGATGCCAAGGATGCGCAACAGGTTGCGCATATGTTCAAAAGGGGAGGGATTGGATATCACATGGATGGCATAGGATGTGCATGTATAGTGCACAGTGTGGCACCATGGTAGCGCAGAGGATAGCGAACAGGGTAGTGCATGGTTAGTGCATAGGATGCGCATAATGTGCAAACAGGATAGCACACGGGTAGCGCACAGGTTAGTGCATAGGATAGCGCAAAGATAGTGCATAGGGTAGCACGAGGATAGAACATGGGTACCCTTTTTGAACAGGTAACGTAGGATAACCTGGATAAGCATGGATACATAGGATTGGATGTGGTATAGGGTGCGCATAGAATAGCACCTAATAAGCCAGGATAGCGCACAGGTAGCGCATAGGTTAATAAAAGGACAGCGACACGATAGGGGCATAGATTAATGCATAGGATGGGGCATAGGATAGCGCTTGGGTAGCGAACAGGAAAGTGCATAGGGTAGCTCATAGGATATGGAGTAGAGTTTTTACATAGGGTAGCGCAATCAGTAGTGTATAGGGTAGCACATTGGGTAGCGGATTGGGTGGCGCTTCGAGTATCGTTTCGGTAAAAAAGTAGCGCATAGGGTAGCACATAGGATAGGCGCATAGGGTAGCGCATGGATAGTGCATTGGATAGCGCACAGGGTAGCGCATATGACAAGCAAAATAATGTGCAGAGGATAGCGCACAGTGTGCCACAAGGTTAGTGCAGGATAGCGCAAAAGATAGTGCATGGGTAGCGCTTTGTGAAGCGGGTAGGGTTGTCTTCGGGTATCGTTTGGGTAGCTCATCGGTAGCCATAGGATAACGCATAGGATAGCGTATTGGATGTGTATGGGTAGCGCATAGAATAGCACATAATAACCTGGGGTAGCGCACAGGGTAGCCATAGGTTAGTGCATAGGATAGCGTATGGATAGTGCATAAGGTAGCACACAGGATGGCCAAGGGGCAGCGCACGGTTAGTGCATAGGATAGCGCAAAATAGCGCATAGGGAGCACAGAGGATAGAGCATAGGTAGCACTTTGAAGCGGGTAGGGTTGTGCTTCGGGTATCGTTTTAAAACTCATCGGGTAGCGCATAGGATGGCGCATTGGATGGGGCATTGGTAGCGCATGGATAGGGCATAGGATATGGAGTAGAAATAGCACATAGGGTAGCGCATATTATAGCGCATGGGATAGCGCACAGGATAGCGCATTGGATGGGGCATAGTTGTGCATAGGATTAGCATGGATGTGTACGGGTACTCATAGAATAATGCATGGTACAAATAAATAGCCATAGGGTAGTCATAAGTAAAATAGGTAACGGATAGGTGGCCCCTTCAGGTATCGTTTCGGATAGCCCAAATACCCTTCGGGGATCGTTTTGGTGCTCATCGGGTGGGGCATAGGATAGGCATGGATGGGGCGTATAGCCATATGACACACTTAGCCGGATAGATACAGGGCAGGTTAAATGAAATTTTTGATGCATAGGACAGAGCATAGAATAGCGCATTGGGTGGGACATTTGTAGCGCATAGGGTAGCCATAGGATAGCCATAAATAGCACAGGGGAGCGCATATGATGCACAAATAATAGTGCAAAGGACAGACACAGGGTAGCGAAAAAGGTTAATGCATAGTATAGGGGCAAAGATAGTGCAAGGGTGCACATGGATAGTGCATGGTACGCATTGGTAGCCTTCGGTAGTCATTGGATGGCCATAATATAGTTTATAGGTTTGTCATCGGTAGCGCATAGTGTAGAACATAGGATATCACTGTATGAAGGCATAGGTAGCATAGGATAGCGCAAAGGATAGCTAATAGAATAATGCATAGGTACCTAGATTTCGCATAGGGTAGTGCATAGGGTTACCAAGTTGGTAAAGGGTAGAGTGCGCTTGGTATCGTTCCGATAGCCAGGGAAAAGCGCATCGGGGGGCCGGGAAAGGGTTGGCGCAAGGATGGGGCAAGGATAGCGCTTGGATGGGAATAAGGTAGGCATTGATGGGACACTAATAGCGCCAGTATAGCGCGGATAGCCATAGGTTAATGCATGGACAGCGCATGGATAGCGCATTGGATGGGGCATTGGGTACCGCAAAGGATAGTGCACACGATAGCGCACAGGGTAGGGCATTGGATAGGACAAAAAATGGGGCATGCAAATCGCACAGGATACTGGGGTAGCGCATAAGGGTTTTTATAGGATATCGCATGAGATAGCGTATAGGTGCACGAAGGATGCCCCATAGGGTAGTGCTGAAGCAGGTAGGTTGTGTTTCGGGGATCGTTTTGGGTAGCGCATCGGGTAGCGCATATGATAGCGCAAAGGGTAGGTTAAATGGTAGCGCATAGGGTAGCGCTTAGGATAACCCTAAGTCCGCATGGTAGCGTAAATGATAGCGCATTGAATGGGGCATAGGGTACCAAAATAGTAGAGCATTTGGTAGCCATAGAATAAAAGAATAGGATGAAAGGATAGCCTTTGGGTAACGCATAGGATAGCTCATAGGATTGGGCATGGGGTGGCGTATAGGATAGGGCATATGATAGCGTATAGGATAGCGCATTGGATAAGGCATTGGGGTGCATAGAATGAACACATGATAGCGCACAGGATAGCGCACAGGGTAGCCTGGGTTAATACATAGGACAGCGAACACGATGGGGCATAGGGTAGCCATTGGGTAGCGGATAGGGTAGCGCTTCAGTATCGTTTCGGTTGGCGCTTAGAATAGCGCATTGGGTAACGCATAGAATAGCGCATAGAATAGAGCATAGGATAGCGCATAGGATAGCTCATAGAATAATGCGAGTACATAGATTAGGGATAGGGTAGTGCATAGGGTAGCAGGAAGGTAGCGGATAGGGTAGCGCTTCGGGTATCGTTTCGGATAGCGCTTAGAATAGCGCTTCGGGTAGTTTAGAGGGTAGCGCATAGGATAGCGCATAGAATAGCGCATAGGATATCTCCTTGGTGGGGCATAAGGTAGCACATATGATATCTAAATAATAACACATTATAGCGTACAGATTAGCGAATTGGTTAATGCATAGGACAGCGCATAGTATAGCGCATTGGATGGGGCATTGTGTAGCGCACAGGGTAGCGCATATGATAGCACAAATAATAGTGCACAGGATAGCACACAGGGTAGCGCATGGTTAATGAAAGGTTGCGCATAGGGTAGCACAGAGGATAGCGCACGGGTAGCGCTTTGAGGGAAGGTAGGGTTATCCCTTTGGTATCGTTCGGATAGCGCATCGGGTAGCCATAGGATAAGCAATGGTAGTGCATATGGTTTCAAGTTGGGTAGCGGATAGGGTAGCCTTCGGTATTGTTTCAGATAGCCGCTTAGAATAGCGTTCGGTGACCGAAGAGGGAGCTCATAGGATAAAACCTAGGATAGCGCATTTGGGTGGGGCATAAGGTAGCGCTATGATAGCACCATAATACGCACAGGTAGCGCATAGTTAATGCATAGGACGCGCATAGGGTATGCTGGATGAGGCATTTGGCCTTAGGAAAAACGCATGAAAACTTGGAGTAGCCAAAGGTAGCGCATAGGATACCATTGGATATCTCATTGGGTGGGCATAAGTACACTATGATATCTATACACATTAAGCTACAGTTGAATTGATTA
>JADZMA010002083.1:0-13423 GCA_020796225.1 Arion vulgaris
ATTCCCTTTTGCAGTTGGGATGGACTGGACTACCTCACAGACCATTACCTTGCAGTTGGGAGGACAACCAAACCTTTTACCTTTCTACAGACCATTAACTTGCAGTTGGGAGGGACACACTCCTCACAGACCATTAACTTGCTTTTTGGAGGACACTATCACAGCCCTTTAAACCTTGCTTTGGGGATGGACGACTACCCTAGACCATTACCTTGCAGTTGGGAGGGACACAACTACCTCACAGACCATTAACTTGCAGTTGGAGGAGGACACAACCTACCTCAGGAGACCACCTTGCATTTGGGGAAGGGGACCCCAACATTCTAACCCTCACAGACCATTAACTTGCAGTTGGGAGGCCCACTACCTCACAGACCATTACCTTGCAGTTGGGAGGAACAAAACTATCTCACAGACATTACCTTGGTTTGGATGGACTGGACTATTTCACAGACCATTCCCTTGAAATTTTGGATGGACTGGACTACCCCCAAGACCATTACCTTGCAGTTGGGATGGACTGGACTACTTCTAACCATTAACTTGCATTGGGAGGGACACAACTACCTCACAGACCATTACCTGCAGTTAGAGGCCCACTACCCAACCATTACCTTGCAGTTTGGATGGACTGGACTACCCCCAAGACCTTACCTTGCAGTTGGGATGGACTGGACTACCTCACAGACCATTACCTTGCAGTTGGGATGGACTGGACTACTTCTGAACCATTAACTTGCAGTTGGGAGGACACAACTACCTCACAGACCATTACCTGGTTTGGATGGACTGGCCCTGCACAACCGTTACCTTGCAGGTTGTGTTGGGCTCAGCCCTCATAAATCATGGGGTACCTGATATAAATAAAAGCCTACTATGTGAATTATGACACTGGGAAACCAGCCTCAGTGCTATATTGAACCAATAGTTATGTACGGCAGTGAATCATGGACAATGAACAAGCAGTCAAATAAATTGCTGTAAGCCCCAGAGATGTTGTTTTACCAAGAATGCTGAACATCCCATGGACAGCGGGAAAAAAAATCATGATGTTTTAAAACATACCTTCACAAAAAAACCTTGTTTAAAAAGAATAAGAATCAGACAATCCCGCTCTTCGGGTACGTAATGCGAAGAGAAGGATTAGAACATTTGGTTACGGGTACAAATTCAAGTAAGAAGATATCGTGAAAGCAGATGAAGATTTGAATTGCCTAACACGTGGTTCGACAAAGTTCTACTTCGGAACGATAGGGTTCACAAGGAGAGAAAGTTGTGGAGAGACATGATCGCCTACGCCGGCAGACATAGCACTTGATTGATTGATTGGACAGAACATTCTGAGCTGATGACCGGAAACACAGAAGCAGAAAGTCTTCACAGAAGCCTGTGTGCCTCAGAACATGACGACATTAGCAAACAAATTAATAAAAACACATAACAAAAAAAAACTAATTTGAGACGTTCTCTTGGAGGTCCGTGCCATGCATATATTAACGCTATGTATTCGCTGGCGTGTTGGCGGGGAAAAGGGAACGGGGCAACTCATAGTGATTGGTCATGCACCAGCGAAAATGGGTATCATCGATGCCGATTGTCAAGTTGCGAAAAGCGTCACGCTGGGCATCAACAACGACTTGTGATTATTCCTGACAGCGAACGATTGTTCGGGGGGCCGATTGTTGTTGCGCAGGAGATATCCGCTAGACAGACAGTTCTCCTGTAGATTACTCAACAAATTGAACAGGAATGGTGTCGTAGTGGTTAACGTACTCAATCACCAGTGACTTAAGAAATTATATAGTAAAGGATATTTAAAAACCCCACATAATCAATCCTATTCATATTTGTAGAGTGGATCTACTACTTGGGAGTTCAACTACCTTTTCTCCCAAATGTGGCAACTTATGATCCAAAAATGCCTCAACATTGAAAAAAATGCACCATTCAGCATTTTATTTACGTTTTGCTTCGAACTACCTCCTAGTGGTGGTCATCGTTGAAAAACGATTTTTGGTGTAAATGGCTTCTAGTACTAATAGTCATTAGAGTCCATTTTTCTCAAATAAATAAAAATTCCAGGCATTAAAAGAACAATGGAAATTGCTGGCATTCCGTTGTTCTTTGATGTTAATTTTTTAGCCCCTCTAGTGACTTAGTAGTCACTAGGGGCCGCTTTCAACTTTCAAATGACCTTGAAAATTTGAAAGGGTTTTTTCAATTATTTTTCGTGAATCGACCTCTAGTTGTCACTGGGTTCGGGTTTTTTCTTAAATAAAAAACAAATTCAAGCATTAAAAGAACAATGGAAATTGCTAGCATTCTTTTGTTCTTTTGATGTTGTTTTTGACCGACCTCTAGTGACTTAGTAGTCACTAGAGGCCGGCCCTTTTTAGCCACTTTTTTAAAATGACCTTAAAAAAATTTAAAGGTCATCGTTTCCAAAAAAATGTTCCCCTCTTAGAAAATGCTCTTTCTGTTGGAAATTTTTGTCAAATAAAATACAAAATCCTGGAATTAAAAGAACATGGAAAAATTTCTAGCATTTCGGGGTTCTTTTGATTATTTTTTGTGACTTAGTAGTCCAGAGACCATTTTCTTGGACCATTTCTCTCAGATGCCCTCTAGTTCTTCTTCTGCTACTAGCAACTAGAGTCGTTGCAATTTGTTTTTTCCCCAAAACGACTTTTAGTGACTTATTGGTCACGAGTGTTCGGGGCGATTTTTTTTTATTTCAAATGATTATTTTCGTAAAGCGACTTCTTTAAATTAGTAGTCGCTAGGTCGATGTTTTCTCAAAGCATGCCCTAGAGGTCGATGTTTTCTCAAAGCATGCCCCCGAGGTCGATGTTTTCTCAAAGCATGCCTAGAGGTCGATGTTTTCTCAAAACATGCCCTAGATGTCAATGTTTTCTCAAAACATGCTAGAGGTCGATGTTTTGTTTTGGCCATTGTTTCCGATTAGTTAATATTATTTTGTTACCGAACTCTATTGACTCTACAGTAACCTGTTCTTCTCTATCAGGTTGGTCTTAAGCATCACCTTTTTGCTGACCAGAGTTATCGCTTGTCCATTTCTTCTTGTTTGCCATTTGTCGTCGTGATTTCTCTCTATATGTCTCATACTGGTGTCTGTCTGTCTACGTCTGCCTTCACCAATATGTTCATTGTCTCGTTGCCATGTACACTAGAGTCTGATGGTATACATAGGTTCCCAACCTTTTCTGAATAACCCACTTTTTCAGTGAAATTCCTTGCCCTTGGTAAACTATATTGTACATACTATATATTGAAAACAAGGACATGTTTTTAGCTTTTTATAGAAGATAAAATCAATACTGATGTATTTGCTGACAGTATGACTAGACAAATATTGATGTATTGCTGACAGTATGACTGAACAAATATTGATGTATTGCTGACAGTATGACTGAACAAATATTGATGTATTTGTGACGAGTATGACTGAACAAATATTGATGTATTGTTCACAGTATGACTGAACAAATATTGATGTATTGCTGACAGTATGACTGAACAAATATTGATGTATTGCTGACAGTATGACTGAACAAATATTGATGTATTGCTGACAGTATGACTGAACACATATTGATGTATTGCTGACAGTATGACTGAACAAATATTGATGTATTTGTGACGGTATGACTGAACAAATATTGATGTATTGTTCACAGTATGACTGAACAAATATTGATGTATTGCTGACAGTATGACTGAACAAATATTGATGTATTGCTGACAGTATGACTGAACAAATATTGATGTATTGCTGACAGTATGACAAAGAAATATTGATGTATTGCTCACAGTATGACTGAACAAATATTGATGTATTGTTCACAGTATGACTGAACAAATATTGATGTATTGCTCACAGTATGACTGAACAAATATTGATGTATTGTTCACAGTATGACTGAACAAATATTGATGTATTGCTGACAGTATGACTGAACAAATATTGATGTATTGCTGACAGTATGACTGAACAAATATTGATGTATTGCTCACAGTATGACTGAACAAATATTGATGTATTGTTCACAGTATGACTGAACAAATATTGATGTATTGCTCACAGTATGACTGACAAATATTGATGATTGCGACAGCAGGGACAGGCTTGTCATTAAGGCCAGTGGAGCCGGGCCCCCACCAAAATATTGAGTAACCTGTACTTATTATTTAAACATTATTTGTTCATAATTATTACTTTTCAAGCAGTTACTGATTAGCATTGAAAGTTGACATATAACGCTAAAATATCATAAACAGTCTGTTTGAAATTCCTGTCCCTCTAATTATTCACCCCCTGGTCATTGGGGCCAGTAAATCGTCCTCACCAAACCAAAAAATTAACATGTACTTATTATTTTAGAAATAATTTTTCGTAATTATTACTTTTAATTTGACACTGATTAGCTTTGACAGTTGAATATATAACATAAAATATTTTTATCAGAATAATATACAATGTTATTTTAAAATTATCACCTTATTAAAAGCATAATATTTACTGAAGCCTCTATAAGGTGATCAGTGCCTCTTTCAGTTATGTCCTTTTACTGCTCCTTTGTTTACATTCCTGTACAGGAATGTAAAGGGAACTAAAAATGGCGACATTTCGGTACTTATATTAGTTTAGCCCGGCTGTTGTTAATGTACACACTATATACGTTATTGCATCGCTATAATAAAAGTTCATATGTAGCTTTGATTATTGTGAGTTTAATCTTTTTGTATAATATGTTATGAAGTTATATCGGTATGACTGTCACTTTCCAAGAAATGACGATGTCAAATTTACGCTTGATGGTGACGTTGTTAATATTCATTGAAGGAAGAAATATGCGGTACAAACATGTACAAGTTTTTTTTTGACAAGGAACACGTTATCACTACTAAAATTTATGTTTCTTAATACGCACATTTAACAAATATAGTGAGAATTCTTCTTTTGCTGAATTTTCTGAATGAAAAAGGGTAAGATAATAAGATAAGAATAAGTAATGAGTAAGATCAAAATTGTTTAAATAAAATGAAATTATAATAAGACTGTAGAATATAATGATTCAGAATAAATTAATTTTAAAATTTTATTTCATTATAACGTGGGCACAATGGTTGACATATAATACTATCTCATATGTCATCAATAACAAAGACAATTTTAAAAGCTATGTCTGATCATTTATAATAGCATAAAAAATGTCATAGACAGTTATGAAAATTTGCTGTTAAAATTGTAATATATTTAACATATCTCAACCTCCCAAAATTTATATATATATATATATATATAATATATATATTTAATCACAAAAACATAAATTCAAAATCACATCTATTTCCATAATACATGGATAGCTTCTTCTTCATGAACTATGTAATGTTACTATTAATTTATCATTTAACAATAATACTTTCACTTTAAAATATACTGCTAATGGTAGTTCAAAAAAAAATACATATCTTCATACATTGACAATACACATTTGTAATATAATTGTAATTCTACTAGCCCATATTAGTCATAATGTACCACATTTATAATTAAAACTTACTCATACATACTTTGCTCAAAATACTTGCCATACATATTTTACTCATACATACTTACACAAACTTTTATACTATTTAGACATGCAAAATGCTTGCCAAAGACATCTTAAAACCCCAATTACATATAAAAAATCTTCTAAATTTTTTAAGACAGCTAAGACAATACAGCAGTGACAAATTGTCAGAGGTCTCTATTATTTAAACTTTATGTTTCACGTGAACTTGTGTATTTACAGTTGGATAAGTTTGTGCACTGTGTTTCTATGATAAATTTTAATTCCTTAGTTTTATTTCTTATACCCCAGCTCTTTTCTCTATCCAGCTACCATAGATAATCACTTCTCCTCCTTGTTCTCCTAAAAAGCCCAATCCAAAACCATTAATTCTGATCCAGTTTGCACAGTGATGTTCTAGTATGTTTTTTTTGGAAATTTATTTTATCTGAAAATACAGTCTTACATTTTCTTTTCAAAAATCTTGTTTTCTAATTGTATTTCTGGAACTGTTCAGCTAGTTGGTCTACTGTGTGAGATGTATTGTAAAACTTTTTCAAATGCTGTATTTAATGAATTAAAAATGTCTCTTGTGATCAATGCAATATTTATTATATCCTTATTCTGTGTGTACAATTGTGTGTGTTATGACATCTTCTGTGAGATCTTTATAGACTTTACATGTTAAGTATTTATTGACTTTGGGATTTAACAAAGCTCTACTATGATATGCCTTGGTGTGTTTTTGTGTTTGTCTAATACTTTATCTAACTGTGAACACACTGGACCAGACCTATCACACAGTCTACAAACCCCAAGTTCTAATAGCGCTTGTCTTTCTTAATCTTAGTATTGCATTTATTTTCTCCTCCTCACTTTCACAAACTAATAAATCTCATGTAACTTGTTTATTTCTAATGAAAACATTTCTGCCTGTAAATTCTTCCGTATTTTTTAAATATTGATGGTGTTTGAACAAGTGTGTTCTTTTCTATGTTTACCATGATATCTCTGTCTATTCTGTCAGCCTTTTTCTAGTAATTGTGATGTTTATAACAATACCTAATAAAATGTGAAGGTAAGGAGAAGCAACTTTGTCAATATCAATATTTAAAATTGGAGCATGCAAAGCGGGTTTTATCGAGATGCATGTTTTTATTACCATGGCCAATTGTAATGGCTTGATTGTGATATTGTTTCCCAAAAGACAGACCTCTGGCTTGTAAAATCTGCTCTCCGTTGGAACCTGAAAGTCTTCGTGATTGGAGGCACCAAGCATGGATATCTTCCCTGTACCCGATAGCCCTAACCTTTGTTAAAAAATCATAATCTCCATAAAAAACCATTTTTTACCCCCCTCTAACCCGTGTCAGTGTTTCTATCAAGATTTCATATCTGTCATAATTGTTTCTACATTGTTGTATGTATCTTTTACTTTAGCTATTGCTACTAGAATAGTATTTAATTTAGAATTTGGTCTTGCTAAGTTTGCAATTTGCATTGTGACTTTGAAACTTTCTTCCATGGGCACCTCCCACTTAACTAAATCTATCTTCTGGGATCCCTCTGCTATGCCATGTTAATAATCCCTCTCTGCTATAATCACTAAGAAGTGTACAAACAAAACTACCCAAATCTTTAATATAAGCATATGTTTTCCTCCATTGTATGACCATCAGGTCCCTGATACTTTCATATCAACATACGTCTCTTGTAACATCTTTACTTTTTGCCTTTCTGATCTTTCATGGCATCTCCTTTAACTGCTTAGATATGCTTTATGTTTTTTTTCTTGCCTCCCTAGTAATCCTATGATTCTTTCATAGAAATAGCTAAAGGAGTTGGGACTATTACTTTTAATTCTGCTACTTTATGATATTCACGGGATCTTTTGAGTCGTTTAATTTCATTGTCTTGTTGCACTTCTAAGAATCAGTTGATTTTACCTGCTCAAGTTCCTAACATCTTGAAGATATTTGAAGCTTTCGTTTTTTGGAGATTTTATTTGTGATGTTTGTTTCCTGGATTTTCTATTTTTTCAATACAAGTGGTTTTTCCTCTTGTTTATGTTATTACATTTTGTGGTGAGATGTTTTGGTTTTTTTCTAACAAAATGTAAATAACTCTTCTTCACCTCTAGATAGAGGCTCTTAAGTGATTTCTCATAGAGATGAATTTTTTGCTATCTAATTGGTGAGGGTTTAAAAGGGATGTCAGTGTGATGGCAGTTTTTCTATTAAATTGTCTTCCAACAGTCACATCCCTCATCCTGTAAAGAAATATCCCTACATCACTGCAAGGCTGCTTAGAATCATGGGAGATCATGGAGGACAGTATCAAATGTAACTGGGCTTAAATTCTGCACATTTTGAAACAACAAAACGATTTTTTATAGAAAACATGACCACTCATTTACACTAACATCAGAGTTAAACTCAGTCCATATATTCCGATATTTATCAACAATGTTTGCGTTGACTTGGAGTGAATTTTCTGATAGTGTTCTTTGAATACGTATAATTCTTGACACACATCTCCTAAAATCTTGTTGAATGTTTATTGGAAATCATTATTTTCATTTATTAAATCCCTAAAAATGTCATTTGTTTTTTGTATACACTTTTGCTCTTGTGGTATGATTTTTTTCTTTTGATTAAGTTTTTTTCCATGTCCTCAAGACCTTGGATATTTGAGACATGCTTGTCCAATGTATGTCCATGTTAATATAATCAGTATTTAAAAATAGTTCCAACAAACAATATCTCAGCCTGAAATAGATAATTTACAAAGTGTAGCTATTACTACATATTATATATAATTTTTCTGTAGTTTAAGAATTTATTTAATCATAATATTTCTATTATTTACTTTTATTTTTGCTTTTCTTCAATTAATTTACGAACTTACAGTCCTAATTGATCTCCCAAAAAATATTGTAATCGGTCGTTTGTAATATTCAGATAATGTAATAATGTCTTCTGTCGTCAATATATGGATGATTTCATCTAGTCCATTTGCTGGAATTTATCACTAAACTTATTCCCATACAAATACAACTAACCAGCGAAATCAGCATAACAGAGTTTTGTAATTATACTTGGGTAGCGTTTATCGCTCTGTAAATAACAACACTGTTGTTTACAGAGTCGAGTGAACATACGATTTAGTCGGTCAAAGTGACATCGAAACAAACAGGGTCGTCATCTGCGATCAAAAGTTTGTAGCTTCAAGATAATGTGCGCACTAAATTGAACAAAGAGAGAGAATCATTCATCCTTTTTGAAAATGTATGATTCAGTGACGTAATATATTTTATGTTGAAAATATAAATTTTGGAGCTGTAACTTAAAAGTAGCGGTTTTACAAATTTTGCGGTGAAATTCGTTTGTCTGTTATAAGAAACTTTCCTTACGAAATGTTTATAAAATTTTTTGGGTAATAGGGAAAATCTTTAAGTTTATAATAAATTTCATATTTTATGGAAAAATTGACATACAATTACAAACCCTGATTTATTTCACAGTTTCCCGATTCACTAGAAATTCAAAAATGGATACAAGTTATGAACTTTTTATTACCCAACATTCAACTATGAGAAATGTCTTGGGGTTCCCTTAAGATCGTATTTTAATACAAATGGTCGCCGTGAAAATTACTTCAAGCATTGTGTTTTCACTATTTCTAAAGCTGGTTTAAAGTTCCTACAAAAGATGTAACATTACGACCTCTGACCTTTGATCGCTTTTGCGTATTTTCCAAAACAATGTCATTTCATTCGCGGAAGATATTTTCATTCTTACGCGGCCACTTTCCCAGATAAACAGTACTCTGCTCAAATAGTCTGTTTAATTATCGATTGAATCCCCAATTTTATATAAAATTAGTATAAAATTATAGAAAATAATAATAACTAAATAAAGATTACTTTTAGTTTCCTTGCATTATCATCTTGTCTCAGAAATAAATACCACATCATTCGTGACCTTTGAGCATGGTTCCTTGCGTCCCTTCGTGCACTCTGACCGGTCGACTGACGTCACTAGATCTGGTTAGCACGTTTACCCTTTTTTGCGAAACACGTAATAACAAAATACTGTAGTTTACAATTAAAAACAATGACAATATCAGCAACGTTTGATCAACAAGGTCAACAGGGTGACGAATAAAAACCCACTAACATATGGAGACTACATACAGAGACATACTGGCAATATTTTCGATGCTCATCTCATTTTTCATCTGATAGAATGATCCCAAAAACTATATATATCTATATTAATGTTCAGAAAACATGGACAATGAACAAGCAGTTAGAAGACAGAATTGATGCATTTGAGATGTGGATATATAGAAGAATAAGAGTTTCATGGACAGAAAAACAGACAAATAAACAAGTTTAGGAAAACTAGGCATGAAGAAACAATATTAAGAGAAATAAATTCAGACAAATAAAAATATTTTGGACACATAAAAGGCATGACACCATGATAAACATTTACTGAAGGGGTTGAGGGAGAAGAGAAGAAGAGAGAGATAAATGGGAGGAAACTTTAAGAAATGGAAGGTTACAGTCTGGCAGTGTCAACACCAAGGCGAAAGCAAGGATGCTGGAATTCATTGCAGAACCTTCGATGTGGGGACGGGACCTGATGATGATGATCTCATTCCCAATTCGTGAGTTTGTTGTCATGTAGTCCCCTTTCAATTTGCGTTGCAGACAAGTTAAAAAAATTTTTTCTCTAGGCTCTCCTGTCGTTTGATGTGTCCGAAATATTTAATTGTCCTTTATTTTATATTATTTAATCTCAACTCTCTTTAATATCAACATTTGCAGAACAGAAGTGTTTGTTCTTAATTTTATATTATTTAATAGCCAACTCTTTTTAATTTCAAGCTGTTGCAGAACAAAGTGTTTTTTCTTATTTATATTATTTAATAAACTTTTTTTAATATCAAGCTGTTGCAGAACAGAAGCGTTTTTTTTCTAAACTTGTAATGGGGTCTAAGGCGCATGGGACAACGTCCCAGGATTAGTGAACTGGCACTAACAAGATCTACACCTCCACGTGATGACCCTGAAACAAAACAGCGGTTCCTGTCTGGTTTAAGCGGTAGGGGATCAGGAGAGCTATTGGTATAAATAGTGTCAGACGTAGTTACATTAAATGACATCCGCTCCAACACAGACAGGCAGAATCCAGAGTGACTATTAATGCACATCTCTCGGCCATGGGAAAAGCTGAACAAATAAATATAAAGGAATGAAGGTGCCCAGAGAAGGGCTGGGCCCATATGGGGGCGAACCCCGGAGCCACGAGGTGGGGCTCGGTTGAGTTGCGTGTCATGATAGTTTCGGGCATAGTAAAGGACGTTGGAAAAAAGATAAACACGGTGGGGGCACCAAAGTAGACCGAACACGCATACAGACGATACAGGGGCCACCGGTGAGGACAGACATGCGCGGTGCTGATGATAGAGGGGACGAAAGGCGTGGGGTGTTGGGGGGAGCGAACACAATTGTGCGAAAAACAGGAAAGCCCGGGAGAGGCTTGAAACAGTGCAAAAATTCTACGAATGGTGATAAACTGTGCATTGTGCACAGTGAGATAGAAATGGGTAATGTATCGCCCAGTAGAACAATGTGAGCACAAGTCACGGGAAAAAGGGGCGGGCCCAGTCGGTGGACAGGGCGCAAAGCAGAAATGGGCGAATGGCCAAAGAACGCAAGGTGGCGAACCTTTACAGTGGGTCTCCATCCAGAGGCAAACCCTTTTCCCCCCGCAGATAACCCGCTACTGCTTATGGGTTTATTGGGGGCAATCAAGGCTAGTGAACAAACCTACAAAACTGGCAAACAAACGTCGAAAAAAAGCTGGTAAACTGGGCAATGACGCTCAGCATCCGGGGGGAAGGTTTTAGGTAGCTACCTAAAAGAAAATAACAACCTGCTGCCTTGCGGTTGGGTGAGAACAACAAGGCGACGGGGGCAGGCCCTGCGACTAACACTGGAACCCTCGTCGAGGATAGCCAGAGCTGCAAATGGCGCTAAAGATGTGATGAAATACACCCATGCTTCTTCATGAATCAGTTTCACAGAAGCAGAATTTGGGAAAACCTGTCATCAGTCTAAGCGATGATCGCATACTCGAGAGAAGAGAGAGAGAGAGAGAAGAAGTGTAAGCTTCCCGGAATGACAAAAAAATAAAAACTCAAAAACCCCAATTTATTAAATTTTGGGCCCCTAAAAAATGACCACAAACCCCACTGTATATATGTCTAGTTTAGGTATGGGATGGCGGAACAAAGGAGCAGACAGTACGTAATTACAATTGAGAGGACTAATAACTGAAGTGAAAAATATCTTTAATTATCACAATATAAAAAGCTGCATCAGTATGACTTTGACTTTCCCAACTTTCAACATTAGGTAGTATACTCTTCTCATCTTATGTCCCAGTCGATTCAAAGGGTGAAAAAGTTGGAGGTAAGTTAACTCTTTCCACCAGTTATTTCCTCAATTCGTAAAAATTTAAATTTAAGGAGGCAAAAAGCAATAAAAAAATAATCACAACTACTCGTCAATAAATAAATATATATATCTTATTATATATTAATTTGAGAAAACTGGATAAACTATTAGAATAACGGGTTAAAAGTGGTAAAAGAAAAACTAGAAGTTTGGTTTTTTTGGTTTAGTCGTCGGATCACCATCACTGCGTCGAACAAATTGAGTCCAAAAATTCACCCCTCTCCCTCATATGTCCATCGGGCGTGTGGCGACTCCGGACACCAGTTCTTTGTTGGTTTACAATTCTTCTTTGTCTGCCAGCTAGCGTTCTTGTCGAGCTACCCACACTAACTTTGAGTTCTTAGTCTGGTTGGTGTTTGGATTCACCGCTATTCTGAATCATGTACGCCCTCTCTCCATTAAGGAATTTATAATATCAGCCTGGTCATTCTCTCCCTTTGGACAGCGCCATCCTGCAAGCCTATCCACGTTCATTTCCCACCCCACACCTGCTGCCTGGGCCAAATAAAACTGATCTTTGTCAGCTGAGACCTCCCAGCATTCTATCCCAAAGTCTCTAGCCCATCTGTTTCAATCTTCCCGGGCACCTTTTTAGTCACTGGAAAACATGCATGGATAAAGTCTGTGATTCTAGCCAAATCATCCCCTTTGGTCCGCCATGATTTCCATGGTAGGGCTGCTCGTAATCACGCCAAACCACCACTGTCTTCCTTCACAACATCACCTCCGACCTGAGCAGTGAAAACCCACGAGCTCCGCACATGTCGAATCACCGAACCATCCGTATAAATGATTACATCTGTGATGCGTTCTCGAAATCAATGCTGAACCTCTGCCTCACGACAAGTGGGTTGTATTGCCTGCATTCGTTATCCCAAATTCGTGCATACAGAAAAAGGGGTAGCGATTCCTGTTGGCACTGGTATCCATTCTTCACCGGGGTCAATATCTTCAAGTTGACACCTGTTCCATACAGTCCTCCTTTGGCCATCCAAGATTAACCTCTTTTAAAACTGAAAGACTTCTTATAAGGAAGCAACTCTAATTTGGGGTAGTTGCGGCGAATGGCGTTCAACGAAATTTCCGCTATGGCGCAGTGTGCGGGGAAAAACCTGAAATGAAATGCTATACGTCGAAATATTCTTATGTGTCCTTTAAAAGAACTTGCTGTTAGGTACACAATATAATCTTAATGGAGCTTTTTACCCAGTCCTTTTTAGGTTTCTTTTTAAAAAAAAACTGAATCTGTTGACTTTTTTGTGCTGTTCGGGGTGTCTCTGTGTATTTTTATTGTGGGTTTTCTGGGTTTTTTTGT
>JADZMA010002084.1:0-13420 GCA_020796225.1 Arion vulgaris
CAATCTATGGCCAGCAAGAACAGGAATGGTGATAACAAGCATCCCTGCCTCACTCCTGTTCTTATCTCAAAGGATTCCGTCAGTTGACCTCGTTATGACTCTGCATTTTATTCCTTCATACGTTTTCTTTATTAGGTTTGCAATCTTGGGTGGAACTCCATAGTGTATTAATAGTTTTCACAATGATTCCCTATCCAGACTATCAAACGCCTTTTCATAATCCACAAAACCTATGTATAGGGGAGTTCCACTTCAAGCTTTGCTCCACTATAATGCGCAGTGTAGCTATCTGGTCTGTGCAGGATCTATTCCCACGGAACCCTGCTTGTTCTTCTCTCAGTTGTTTATCTATGACCTCTTTAAGTCTATCGAGTATAATCCTGTTTAATATTTTGCCTGGCACTGATAGTAGCATTATCCCTCTATAGTTCGTACATTCTTGCATGTCTACCTTCTTTGGCAGTTTTACCAAGTGACCTTCTTTCCACTCTACTGGTATCTCTTCTCTCTCCCATATCTTCCTAGTAATTTGTATAGTAGCTCTGTTGAGGTATCTTTATCTGCCTTAATGGCCTCTGCTGGAATGTTGTCTGGCCCTGCTGCTTTCCTATCCTTTAAATTTTCTATGGCCTTCATTATTTCTTCCTTACTTGGTCTTTCACAATTAATTTGTAGCTCCTCTTCAGCTGGCTCTATTTCTGGTGGGACCTGCGGTTTTGGCATATTAAGCAGTTCTTCAAAATGTTCTTTCCATCACTCCATTTGTTCTTTAGTGTTGCTAATTACTTTGCCTCTCTTGTATTTTATAAGGCCACTTGATTGTTTGTATTTTCCTGTTAACTTCCTTGTGATGTTATACAGGTCCCTCATATTTCCTTTTTCTGCTGCTTC
The DNA here is from genome assembly GCA_020796225.1 of Arion vulgaris. Classification (NCBI taxonomy): domain Eukaryota; kingdom Metazoa; phylum Mollusca; class Gastropoda; order Stylommatophora; family Arionidae; genus Arion; species Arion vulgaris. The sequence continues at coordinate 892 of JADZMA010002084.1, forward strand.
TTCTGCTTCTCCTGCCAACTCCACTATATATTTTATTTTATCCCTTCTTATGTTTTGTTTAACCTTTTTGTTGGCTTCCCCATATACCTTGTGGGCTTTAGATTTAGCACCTCTAGTTTTGCATCTGTTTAGATCCGCTTTCCTGCTTTTTCTTTCTTTGATCAGACTAAGGGTATCTGTTGTTATCCAATCTTTGTTTTTCCGCTCCTTATCTCCCACAACCTCTGAGCATGTATCCTTCCATATATTTTTTATCTGTTGCCAATGTTCCTCAATATTCATATCGTCTACCAGCTGTTCCAATGCTTGGTACTTGTTTGATACTGCGACTTCAAATCTGTCTCTTACTTCCTGGTTCCTAAGCTCTTCTACTTTGAACTGCTTTCTATAATTTTGGTTTGTTGAATATCTTTTAAGTTTCAGCCTGATTTACTTAACAGGAGGTGGTGATCCGATGCCACGTCTGCACCTCTGCACACTTTAACTTCTTGTAATGATGTTCTAAATTTCTTATCAATACATATGTGGTCTATCTGGTTAGTTGTTATGTGGTCTGGTGATATCCATGTGGCCTTGTGTATTCTCTTATGCTGAAATATGCTGCCGCCTATGATTAACTGGTTTGAGGCACACAAATTTTCGAACATTTCCCCATTCTCATTCCTTTCCTTTCCTTTGCGTTCCCGGCCTAGCCTTGATGGACCAAACTTCTATCATGAATTTAACTGTTGTGTTTTGGGACTCCGTTCCTCCGTACAGCTTTTCGCGAAGCTCTGTGTGTTGTGGCCAGTACTCTTTCCGTATACCTGCTAAACGTGGACAGTCTTGCAAGACGTGTTCTGCCGTCATGTCTGCCATATTGCATGGGCACAGGCTAGTTGTGCCAATTTTAAATTTATGGAACATGTGGGCTCTGAGCTTGGTGTGGCCGGTACGGAGGCGAAATATGGTAACTTGTTCACTGCGCGAGAGACCATAGTATCCGTCACTGTCTGTGTACTGCGGGTGGTCTTTGCCCACTTGCTTCGATAGTGCGAACCGATGGTTGTTTTGACTTCCTCATAGCTGATCTCGAGATCAGTCTGGGGTAGTCGCCCGCCCTCTTTGGCTAGCTTGTCGGCCGCTTCGTTTTCCCTAATGTTGCAGTGTGACGGTATCCACTGGATGACAGTGCGTTTGAGTGAACTCGTTAGTTCAGCGAGGGACGTTTTGAGCTCATTCATCTCAGTTTTGCCAACGCATTTGAGTGCCGTGATGACCGATAGAGCATCGGTGAATATCACGACCTTGTTGCGTGTAGTGTTTCTTCTCTCCAAGATCATTTCGGCCGCCTTTTGATTGCCTCTGCCTCAGCTCGGTAGTTATTCGAGTATTTGCCAGTTGCAATCGCTTTCCTGACCGTGACTTTCTTTGAGATTTTAAGCACTATTCCTCCTCCGCCATCGCTATTGCGTTATTTGCCGATCCGTCCGTGTAGACGTGCGTCCACTCATTTTCAGGTACTCTGATTCTATGATCTTCTGCGCAGTTTTTCTGTCGAGGTTCGTTTGGTCCCTTTTGCACATTATGCCTGGGATTGATTCCCTTAGTTCTGGCATTTTGTTTTCCATGGCGGGCACTTGTCGATTGCCGGGATTGGTTTAGCTGTGCATTTGGACAGGACTGGGTGGTCTGTGGTCAGTGCGTTAGAGATTCTAACGAAGTTAGATCTCTGTATTCTCCACTTTCCGGATTGAAACATTCTTTCATGCATTGGATGCGATTCGAGCCGTTTGAGTTTTCCGCAAGTACTACTACTTTCTTGTCCCTTCGGTCAGTCATTGGTTTGATGCCTGTGATGGTCTCCATCGCCTTGATGGGCGTGGACTTTATGGCTCCAGTGATAATGCGTAGGGCCCGGTTTTGACTGCTGCCACTTTTGCGAATTGCTTGTTCGATGCATTGCTCCGCGCCATACCGTACTCTAGGACCGGTCGCACTCTACCAGAGTAAAGTGTCTTGAGAATTCTGCTGTTTGCTCCCCATGTGGAACCTGCGAGTTTTCGCATCATTGTTAGCCTGTGTCTCGCTTTTGCCGTAGCATTCTCGATCTGGGTGCACCAAGTCAGCTTTCTGTCGAGTGTGACTCCTAGGTACGTTGGGGTTTTATTTTCTGGAAGGTTCTGCCCATTGACTTTAAGCGTTATCTTGTAATCCTTGTTATTCTGGGAGAACACAGTGTAAGTGGTCTTTGAAGGATTTATTTTCATATTCCACTTTGCTGACCACACTTCAAGGTTATTTAATGTAGCTTGCAGTCGATTTTCTGCTGTGGGCATTGACTCTTCTCTCGCCCATATTGCCAGGTCGTCGGCATACATGGCAGAGTGAACTCGTTCTGGGAGGCATGTTGCAATGTCATTGGCGAAGACTAGAAAGAGAGTCGGTGAGAGCACTCCTCCTTGGGGACTCCTTGCTCCAGTGTGGCCTTCATACTTTTGTACCCCTGAACCTGAACCCTTGCTGTTCTGTTCTCTAGGTATCTATCGAGCCAATTGTACATTCTTCCCTTTACGCCGAGGGTGAGCAGTTTAGCCTTAATCCTTCTTCCAGACTGTGTCAAAAGCCTTCTCCATATCTACCAAGACCGCCAGTGTCTGTTTCTTTTCTTGGAAACCGTCCTCGATTTCCTGGACAATGTAGGTTACTTGATCCTCTGTGGATCTGTATCTCCGAAACCGCCTTGTTGTGCCATAAGCAGCCCTTGCTCTCCAAGTGCCAGGATAAGCGTTTGTTCACCATGCGCTCCATAAGTTTGCCCGTGCAGCTTAGGAGGCTTATTGGTCTGTAACTCGCTGGGTCAAGTTTATTTTTGCCTGGTTTTAGGATGGGCACCATGATTGCTTCTTTCCATTCTTGCGGTACTATGCCTGTTTTCCACGACATGTTGAGAACGGCCAGTAGAGCGACCTTTGCTCTGATTCCCAGGTTTTTAAGCATCTCATTGGTGATCCCATCTTTCCGGGCGACTTTCTGGGTTTCAGGTCCCTTAAAGCCTCTTCCAGCTCGTTACTGGTGAATGTGTCCGTTAGGTGACTATCTGCTTTTCTCGGCTCGCCTTGGAGAGCCCGAGCTTTCTCTTGGTGGCATCAACTTTTTCCTTTGCTATGCTTACTCTGCTGACTTCGGCATATTGTTGCATCAGGATGTTTGCTGCTTCCCTACCCGAAGCCATCTTCTTGTCTTGTTCGAGGACTATAGGTGGTCTGCTGGTGTTTTCATCGCTCAGCGCTTGGCCAGCTTCCACAGTTTATGGCCGTCCCTATCGAGGTTCAGGGATTCGGTTGTTTTGACCCAACTCTGTCTCGCCGCTCGTTTTACCTCTTCTGTATTTTGCTGCTGCCGCCTTGTAGACAGTGTTTGTCTCCACTGACTGTGCATGCTCTGCCTCACTCCTTGTCTTCTCAAGGTCTTTTTCAAGCTTCTGAACCTCTGCTGTCCAGTATGGCTTGTAATCCTTTCGTGCGCCTCTGGGGATGGTTTCCCGTGCCGCTTTCAGGATTACTTCTGACAGTTCCCTTGCCACGATTCGCACGTTTTTCTTGTCATGCATGTTGATTCGTTCAACATTTGCATCAGTCAGTGCTCCATACTGTTTCCAATTGGCTCTCTTATAGTTCCACCGTGGCAACCACATTTTGGGCTCAGGTACGAAATTGAGGTCTACTTGCAATTTGACAGGTCTATGGTCACTATCCCCTAGTTGGTGGGTAACCGTACGGACTACTTTGGTGGATATATCGCTTGTTGCAAAGGCCAGATCAGGGGTACTCGTTGTGTGCCACGTTCTCGAGTAGAAAGTTGGTGGATCGTCTGGAGCGTTGATGAGGAACAGATTGTTCTCGATCTCCCAGTCTTCCACCTCAACCTCTACTGTTTGTTTCTGAGTACCCCCATCTCTCCGAGCGGCTGTTGAAATCACCGACCACAATACATGAGTTCTCTCTGATATTCATTGTTTCGAGTGACAGCGGCGTGTAACTTGGACAGTAAAGATTGTACAGAATGATCTGTATGTCTTTGCACGTAATTTGCACACCTATGATCTCAACTGCTCCGGGGTTTTCCTTTGTTCCTTCCATCTGCTTGGTTGGAATGCCATTTCGACTAGGGTGAGGACTCGCCCTTGTGTCCTTCTCTGTCTGTTCTGAAGGTCTGGAACTTTGATCTCGAACTTATGTCTGGGATTGAGGTGCGTTTCTTGTATGCACGCAACGTCTATATCGTCTTCTGCAAGTCTTATTGCGAGTGCTTGCTTCTTGTGGTGGATACCTTCTGCATTCCATTGGGTGATATTTAATTTCTTTTGGTCAATACTCGACCGTATCGCACCAGTAGCTTTAACCCGGTTACCTCGTTCGCTGCTGTGCCGAGTTGGAGGGCGGGGACCGTCGGTAGCATAAAGCGGGCCCCTTCGAGGCATGGGACCCGGCACTCGTCCTGCCCGGCGGGACTTCTCAGGCGTAGCACCATATCGAATTTCATTATTAATAAACATATTCATGATAAAATTTAGTCCATGCAGCGTCAGCATGGGTAGCTACGTTACACTTTCAGTGCCGTTTTGAGCTCAGGTGCTTATCTTTCGGACGTGTATCCGTTTTCAACCAGCGTTTGTATACGGTTCGCTCTCCGTTAGCCTTCGACTGTCCCCAGCCAAATCTCACAAGGCAATGAGTTGCCATTTTCTTTCAGGGCTGCTACCCTTAGATGACCTGCCCTCCCGGGCTTATGAGCGCCATCTTCCCACCGAACCGGTCGTTTTTCTGAACACATTGGTTCGTCACTCGTTCAGGTTTGTTTACGGTTTGCTCCGCTAGCCTTGATTGTACCCAACCATGACACCACAAGGCAGCAGGCAGTTCCTGCGAGAGAACAGAGCTATGTTTCATGGGACGCTTTCGTAAGACTTTTGCGGTCTTTGGTCAGGAAATGTGTGTGTATTTTCAGGGACTTTCAGTCTTCTGCATTGCAGTGACCACTGTTTTGGGCGCGGACTCACGTACTCTACTGTTTCGTAGTTTTGGAGCTCAAGCGTATTTTTGCGGTCTTTGGGCAGGAAATGTGTGTATTTTCAGGGATTCCCAGTCTCTACGTTGCAGTGACCACGATTTTGTTTGCGAAGCGTTCGTACTCTGCTATCTCACAGTTCTTTCTGAGTATGGACATACATTTTGCGGACTTCGACCAGGAGATGTGTGTTATTTTTCAGGGATTTCCTTTTATGTGTTGCGTCTCTAAGCTCACACTGTCATCACAGATAACTTCGCACGCTGCTGCTTCGTGCCTATTTCGGTGGACAATCGGCCAAGAGACGTGTGAATTCTCCAGGATTTTCGGCCCCTGCTTTGCTTTCACGGTCTCCCGATCCCTGCCCCCTTTAGTCAGACCGGAACCTTAGTCTTTTTCCAGGGTCACCGCGTGGTGATTTAGAGGCAGGGTCTTGGTTAGCGCGCCCCTTCGCTAACCCTGGCTCATCCATTGAACCTCGACTGATTTAATGAGCCATTCGGGGTTTCACCGTGAGACAGTGTGAACTTAGACATGCATGGCTTAATCTTTGAGACAAGCATATGAGTACTGGCAGGATCAACCAGATAGCTGTCATGGACGAGACCGGACCGACAATGCTCGGGGTAGGAGACAGCGCTCTGTGCAGAGCGGATCCCGACGTCCCCGGCGAAAATGCGAAATTGAAGCGAAACGACCGAGCGCTCGCTTCCCACAGTTTTGCCGGCAAGACTTGCGCCTCGCCAAGCAAAAAACGACACCATGTTACTACCTGCGCACCCACAAGCTCGTTGCGAGAGCCGGGCCTTTTAACGAGACCACCGTCGAGCGTTTAAATTTTAGACTGACTTCATCACACCGCGACCGAGAAACTCCGATATACGGACACACACACCACCACCAATAAGACGCGCGGCGAGCGAGCGAGTCTTAATAGCAGACGCTACCTTGTCCCTTATTCGCTGGGAGCCTCGTTCGCAGTGAAAAGCGAGGAGGCACGCACAGCCGTTAGAGACTATGCACGCAATTGGTTATCGACACTGGGGAACCGCGTTCGCTGACTGGCTCGCCTGTCCGGTTATTTTCAAAACGGGGAGGCACAGTTTATTCTACCCAGCCCATGATTTCCCATGGTCTCTTCGAAACTGCTATTGTCGTCTCCTATCTTTGCATTTAAGTCCCCCATCAAAATTATAATATCCTTTTTTCTCTTCCTGTCCATAATACTTTGTACTTTGGTATAAAATCTCTCTTTAGCTACTTGTTCCCGATCGTTAGTTGGCGCGTAGCATTGGATGACCTTTAGGTTAATTTTCTTTTTGTTAGTTCTAAATGTTGCTGTTATTATTCTGGGTCCGATTATTTCCCATTCTATTAATGCTTTTGTGCTTCTCTGGACAGCATGAGGGCAACTCCTTTACTATGGTGTGTGCTCTCTTCTTCTTTTGCCCTGAGGACAGCATTATTTCGCCTGTGTGTAGTTTAATTTTGTCTATTCCTTTCCATCTTGTCTCCGAGACTCCCAGAATGTCTATCTTGTAGTTTTTCATCTCTGTCGCGAGCTGGGCCGTTTTTCCCCTGCTCCAGCAACGTTCTCACGTTCCAGCAACCAATTCTGGCTATTTTCCGACAGGAAAGAAGGCTAGTCGGCATCCCCGGATCCTGCGGCTTTCCCGGTGATACGTCATTTGCCCCTGTTGGGGACCTTCCCCTGTTTCGGATGGTTGAGTTGAGTTATTCCATATTGTTGTACTATCCATGTCTCTTGTGTCGTAGTGGCTATCTATTATTCATGTCTATATAAGAACTGTTCTCTAACTATTGAACTATGTTTTGTATTAGTTGCAACCAGACTGCCCATATTACATTGTGTCTGATATATCTAAATCTTACTATGTTATCTTAGTGTAACTATCTACTTTACCATGCGTCTTACCGGCTCGGTTGTCTTCATGAATCTCAGTCTATTCTAACCTGCTGCCCCCATGGATATCTTCTCCCTATCTCGGGCCGTCTAGGAGTCGTTGTTAACCTACGTCAAACTCCTTTTTACCTTTTTTCTTTCTAGCGGTTTTGCAACAGTGTTCACATTTTCTTCTGTTCTCCCCAGTCTTATTGTCTTTCATCTGTCTTGTCTTCTGTTCTCCCCAGTCTTACTGTCTTTCATCTGTCTTGTCTTCTGTTCTCCCCAGTCTTATTGTCTTTCATCTGTCTTGTCTTCTGTTCTCCCCAGTCTTACTGTCTTTCATCTGTCTTGTCTTCTGTTCTCCCCAGTCTTATTATCTTTCATCTGTCTTGTCTTCTGTTCTCCCCAGTCTTACTGTCTTTCATCTGTCTTGTCTTCTGTTCTCCCCAGTCTTATTGTCTTTCATCTGTCTTGTCTTCTGTTCTCCCCAGTCTTATTATCTTTCATCTGTCTTGTCTTCTGTTCTCCTCAGTCTTATTGTCTTTCATCTGTCTTGTCTTCTGTTCTCCCCAGTCTTATTGTCTTTCATCTGTCTTGTCTTCTGTTCTCCCCAGTCTTATTATCTTTCATCTGTCTTGTCTTCTGTTCTCCCCAGTCTTATTGTCTTTCATCTGTCTTGTCTTCTGTTCTCCCCAGTCTTATTGTCTTTCATCTGTCTTGTCTTCTGTTCTGCCCAGTCTTATTGTCTTTCATCTGTCTTGTCTTCTGTTCTGCCCAGTCTTATTGTCTTTCATCTGTCTTGTCTTCTGTTCTCCCCAGTCTTATTGTCTTTCATCTGTCTTGTCTTCTGTTCTCCCCAGTCTTATTGTCTTTCATCTGTCTTGTCTTCTGTCTCCCCAGTCTTATTGTCTTTCATCTGTCTTGTCTTCTGTTCTCCCCAGTCTTATTGTCTTTCATCTGTCTTGTCTTCTGTTCTCCCCAGTCTTATTATCTTTCATCTGTCTTGTCTTCTGTTCTCCCCAGTCTTATTGTCTTTCATCTGTCTTGTCTTCTGTTCTGCCCAGTCTTATTGTCTTTCATCTGTCTTGTCTTCTGTTCTCCCCAGTCTTATTGTCTTTCATCTTTCTTGTCTTCTGTTCTCCCCAGTCTTATTGTCTTTCATCTGTCTTGTCTTCTGTTCTGCCCAGTCTTATTGTCTTTCATCTGTCTTGTCTTCTGTTCTCCCCAGTCTTATTGTCTTTCATCTGTCTTGTCTTCTGTTCTCCCCAGTCTTATTGTCTTTCATCTGTCTTGTCATCGACTACTCGTAATCCCCATATATATATATATAATATAGATGATTTATTAGCAGTAAGCGATATCTACGATATAGATACCATTCTCAGTATAAGGTTACTCTTGCTTTATCTATATCCTTGTTGTGCCCCATTTGACACTTAACACTTCCACAAGAGACTTCCAGTTTGGTCGTTCTGCCGAGTTTCTATCAGTTGTTTCCCACGTCGGACCAAAGTCTTTCAATTATCTGTTTTGCAGTTCTTCTCCACATTTTCTTTAGACATCCATGCCTTCTTTTCTCATTAATTGTACATCGGAGAACTAGTTTAACTAATGCCCATATTGGCATACGATATACATGACCAATCCATCTCAACTTTCTATGTTTAAGGATGGTCTCTGATGATGCACAGTTTGGTTTAAAAGCTCTTCATTTCTAATGAGATAACATATTCAAGTTTTTAACCATATCATATCTACAACATACAATTCTGACAATAATCAATATCTGCAACATACAATTCTGACAATAATCAATATCTACAACATACAATTCTGACAATAATCAATATCTGCAACATAAAATTCTGACAATAATCAATATCTGCAACATACAACTCTGACAATAATCAATATCTACAACATTCAACTCTGACAATAATCAATATCTACAACATACAATTCTGACAATAATCAATATCTACAACATACAATTCTGACAATAATCAATATCTGCAACATTCAACTCTGACAATAATCAATATCTACAACATACAACTCTGACAATAATCAATATCTGCAACATACAACTCTGACAATAATCAATATCTGCAACATACAATTCTGACAATAATCAATATCTACAACATACAATTCTGACAATAATCAATATCTACAACATACAACTCTGACAATAATCAATATCTGCAAATTACAACTCTGACAATAATCAATATCTGCAACATACAATTCTGACAATAATCAATATCTACAACATACAACTCTGACAATAATCAATATCTACAACATACAATTCTAACAATAATCAATATCTGCAACATACAACTCTGACAATAATCAATATCTACAACATACAATACTGACAATAATCAATATCTGCAACATACAATTCTGACAATAATCAATATCTGCAACATACAATTCTAACAATAATCAATATCTGCAACATACAACTCTAACAATAATCAATATCTGCAACATACAACTCTAACAATAATCAATATCTGCAACATACAATTCTAACAATAATCAATATCTGCAACATACAACTCTAACAATAATCAATATCTACAACATACAACTCTAACAATAATCAATATCTACAACATACAACTCTAACAATAATTAATATCTGCAACATACAATTCTGACAATAATCAATATCTACAACATACAACTCTGACAATAATCAATATCTGCAACATACAACTCTGACAATAATCAATATCTACAACATACAATACAGTCTAACAATATTCAAAATGTGTGATATAATATAAAACATGTCAGTATTAATCGATACGCGCATGAAGAAAAATGATAGCAATAGTTGAGTGTGACAGATTGGCACTCGTCACCTCTGTAAAATATATGCATATGACAGATGTAGCAAACACAAGCTCATACGTCTAGTACTTGTAACACAACATTGAGCAAACTAGACTGAATGTTTTATATAACCTTCTCTCCCCTACCTTCTATAGAGAATAATATGACAGAAAGAAGTCTTTTATCAAACAATCCAAGATTGTATAGTAAAACATACATAGAAATAAAGACAAGTTGTAAATAACAGTAGAATTCACCATGCCAGCTGGTCAAGCTGAGGAAACGTTTTAAGAGGTCCAATTGAATGACGACATCAACGAAAATGTTTGAAAATGTATAACTATGGTTCAGTTATTCGCCAACAACGATGGGTGTGGGCTTTTTCGGTCACGTTCAGAAGGAACAATAATAAGAGAGGCCAGTGGGACCTACGCGACAACTACAAGTAGTTTGACTAGGGAGGTACCAGCGGTTAAAGAATAATTAGCGTGGTTGACATTTCGTAATTGCTCTGGTGTTTTCATACTCAATGACTCCATGAGTATGATTCGTAAAGTTAGAACAGGAATGGTGAGACGACGTTGGGTAGAGGTATTGGCACACACCAGGGTAAGAAAATTCGCCGTCGTTTTCGTACCTGGACACTTAGGATTCAGTGGTAATGATTAGGATACACGGCTAAGACATCAGAGGGAACTGCGATGGAAACAAAAGGATATTCTTAAAACTGAGAAAGTTGATCCGAACAGAGTAGTTTTAGGGTTGTGAGTTCCAGTCATTGACCAGTTTGAGAATGTTGGGTGTTGATAATGGTACGCTGAACAGAACCACATTCAAAATATGCAAAAATATTGTGAACATTTTGCAAAAATATGCAAAAATATCAACAAAGAACAGGCAATAATCAATTAGGTGGCTGGATGCTGCTTTATTCGTTGGGATCGGAGCACCTATAACGTTGGGATCAGTGCATCTATAATGTTGGGATCAGTGCATCTATAATGTTGGGATCAAATTGCATCTATAATGTTGTGATCGGAGCACCTATAATGTTGGGATCGGAGCACCTATAATGTTGGGATCGGAGCATCTATAATGTTGGGATCGGAGCACCTATAATGTTGGGATCGGAGCACTTATAATGTTGGGATCGGAGCACTTATAATGTTGTGATCGGAGCACCTATAATGTTGGGATCGGAGCACTTATAATATTGGGATCGGCACCTATATGTTGTGATCGGAGCACCTATAATGTTGGGATCGGAGCACCTATAATGTTGTGATCGGAGCACCTATAATGTTGGGATCGGAGCACCTATAATGTTGGGATCGGAGCACCTATAATGTTGGGATCGGAGCACCTATAATGTTGGGATCGGAGCACCTATAATGTTGGGATCGGAGCACCTATAATGTTGTGATCGGAGCACCTATAATGTTGGGATCGGAGCACCTATAATGTTGGGATCGGAGCACTTATAATGTTGGGATCGGAGCACCTATAATGTTGTGATCGGAGCACCTATAATGTTGTGGATCGGAGCCCTATAATGCTGTGATCGGAGCAACTATAATGTTGGGATCGAGCACCTATAATGCTGGGATCGGAGCACCTATAATGTTGTGATCGGAGCACTCTATAATGTTGGGATCGGAGCACCTATAATGTTGGGATCGGAGCCTAATTTGGGATCAGCATTATAGTTGGATCGGCCTTATAATGTTGGATCAGCCTATAATGTTGGGACGTACTATAATTGGGATCGGAACTTAGTGGGATCGAGCACTATAATGTTGGATCGAGCACCTATAATGTTGGAGGGCACAAATAATGGAAAGTTGGACGGGCACCTATAATGTTGGGACGCAATAATGTTGGATCGACACTATAATGTTGATGGAGCACCAATTGGGATCGGACCTATGTGGATGGCCCAATGTTGGAAACTAATGTTATCGAGCACCTAAGTGTGATCGGCCCAAAGGGATCGAGCACCCGGCAATGTGGGATCGGCACCTAATGTTTGACGGCACCATATGGGACGGCACCATAATGTTGGATCGAGCACCTAATGTTGGGATCGAGCACTATAATGTGTGACGGAGCACCTATAATGTGTGATCGAGCCCCTATAATGTGTGATCGGAGCACCATAATGTACGGGCACCAAGTTGGGACACACCATAATGTTGTGATCAGCACTATAATGTTGTGATCGAGCACCTATAGTGTATCGGGCACCTTAATGTTGCTGGAGCCCCAATGTTGGATCGGGCACCTATAATGTTGGATCGGCATATAATGTTGGATCGAGCATATAATGTGGGATCGGAGCACTATATTGGGATCGAGCACCTATAATGTTGTGATCAGCACCTTGTTGGATCGAGTAATGTTGTGATCAGCACCTATAATGTGATCGGCACCTATAATGTTGGATCGGAGCACCTATAATGTTGGATCGGATTATAATTTTGGGATCGGCGGGGAAAGCTTTTTAAATGTTGGGATCAACACTTATAATGTTGGGATCACACTTATAATGTTGGATGGGGAAATAAGTTGGGATAAGACCTAAATTTGGGATCAGCACCTTTGGGTGGGCACCAAATTGTGATCGGGCACCTATAATGTTGGGATCGGGCACCTAAAATTTGGGGGTCGGAGCACCTTAATTTTGGGGATCGGCCCAAATTTGGGGTCGGACCCCAAAAATCGGAGCAC